>CM026396.1:44601520-44651200 GCA_014843695.1 Archivesica marissinica
ACCCCTTCCTAAACCACCTGGTAACCGCGATTGAGGAGCGCCTGTTATCGGCCAATGACCGCTTCCTGGCCCAGTACCTACTCCCGAGCAGGATTCAGGCCTTTACGCCACAGCAGGAGGGCAGCGTGTTCGACGCCTACAGCACAGACCTCACAGGCGACCGTGAGAGCTTTCGTCGTGAAGTTTCACGTTTGAGGACACGGTGGCTCCTTGAGGCAGACAGACCAGCTGATCTGAAGAGCGCCATAGACAACACGAACATGGCCTTGTACCCAGATATATATACATGTCTGGTTGTACTAATTACCATGCCTGTATCTACGGCTACTGCTGAGAGGTCGTTCAGTGTCATGCGTAGAGTTAAGAACTATTTACGATCTACTATGACAACTGAGCGTCTCTCTGGCCTAGCCATGCTACATAGCTATAGGCACGAACAAATTGACATTGACACTGTAATGACAACATTTGCCTCCAGGAAGGAGAGAAAACGTGACTTTCTTTAAATACCTTTATGGCGTTCAACTGTCTGTATCTATGTAGGTCTACGGACTATTAAAATCTCAACACTCATTTACCAGTACATTAATAATTACAGCGTAGATCTATATGCATGTGCAGTTTGATTGAGTTTAACGCCATCTTTCAACAGTACGTTAACAGTGTTCCTGGTAAGCTCCAGTACTAAGCAGTTCTTTGCAAGTAAAAGCACAAGTATAGGCACAGGCAGGTAGATCTACGTACATGTAGATGCACTCCCTTTTCATACACATACCCAGCTAAAGATATGAAACTCAGCCGATGCACTGATGTACAGTATAGTTCAGACATTTTTACAAATTGCCGCATAAAAACATACGTTTTCCAAGTGTATTTATCGGAATATAATTAGTTCTCAGAGTCGCCAGAGTGCACCAAATGACGTCCAGGTTTTAAAAAAATTCGGGGGGATGCCCCCACACCACCCTACACCACTCGCACATTCGGTGCTCGTTTGGAGTCCACATCAAAATTGGCTGGGTACGCCCCTGGCTAGGCCTACTCATATTACGGTAGTTACCGTTTGCTGACGTCATACTGAGCTTTTATATTCAGGAATCTAGTTCTACCATATAAAAAACCTAGTAGATATATTCTAAACGACAGTGTGCGTTCTGCATGTAGATAATGTAATTATGTCAATCCTGTGAATGAAGCACGTGCGATTATGACGTCTTAACAAGTGCTTTACTATGACGTCACAACACATGGGTATTTACCAAGCCGGTCAAAATGTGTACCGTTCAAATACCAGTCATTTGCATCACTTCTAGCAAGTTTTATATTTGAAATGCTACTGTAGCTGGGTGTGACTGTTGATGAATTGAGCGAATGGGCAGGATTTGTAGCGTTAATAGCCCGCCGTGCATGATTTATGGTGTTAAATCTGGATGCTGATTGCCACTGAATTGTCGACATGTTGTTTTGTTTTTTTGGACAGCTAATGTTGTAATGAATAGCCTACAGTGCAACAGTACAATATTTAAGGGTTATTACACAAGTGAAATACGAAAAGGATGTTGCCTGTCTGCAGAGCAAATCCTTATTATCACACTGTTTCGATCATTCACTGGATAAAAATAATATCCTCTTAAATAGCAAAAAAAAAATTATTAGCAGAGCGAGGTTTCGATCCTCGGACCTCTGGGTTATGGGCCCAGCACGCTTCCACTGCGCCACTCTGCTTTATATCAGATGAACTCTGAAACTATTGTATTTATTAAATGGTCTACCAATTTGTGTTATTCGCGAGAAGTGAATGAGATACTGCGAGAGTACAACTTTACAAGGAAAACAACTTCGAGTTTATGTAATTTTCAATTATTTATATCTATGTATTTATATTCATATATGCGTTTACCTGTACATCATCATTGTGAAATGTTCAGTTGACACAATCACCCGTAATGCGATATGTGCCAATTTACTAAACCAAAACAAAATATACCTACCCCACCCATTCAATTTCACGTTGAAATTGATATATTTTTTTGTAATTTCTTTAAAAAAACATGTGATTAATACTGTCAGTGTGTGCTTTTACGTTTATTTATCGTCGCTACCGGTTGCCCATATGAGCGACGCCTCGTGAAGAGATTAGTCATTTTAGATTTTTGGAGGATTGTGCAACGATACAGACAGAGACCTATAAAAAAGTCCTATTCCAGAATCTCCTCTGGTTCTTTTACGTGCACGGTGTAAAGCACCGACACAAGACCTCGGTTTAACATCCCATCTGAAAGACTGTTAATTTTATTAGGGTCAGACAGGGGATCGAATGGTTTACCAGTCCAGCGTCTTACCATGTGCGGCGTCCGTGGTCCAGTGGTAGAGCGTCGGATTGGGAATCGAACGGTCCCGGGTTCGATACTCGAAAAAAAGGCCACGTATGTAGTGTCGTTGAACAAGGCACCTCACACACATTGCTTAGTACTGGTTAAACGCTTAGGTCGGCTAAGCCTGCCCAGGAAAAATGTCTAAGTCCCCGCGAGGGGTTTGACATTAATGGAACATACATACATACATACCACTGGACTACAGATCACTCTGGTATGTTTGCAAGCATGACAATCCCAACGATATTTTCTTGAGGGGAGGGGGGATAAAATGATGTGTCCAAACTCCAATGGTAATGGTGTATTTGGTACCAGTATCTTTGTGGAAACGTGTGCCTAATGGGGAACAAATTATAACGCAAAACCTTTTCATGGAGCGGGTGGTGGAAGGTGCACGTTATCACAAATTCATAATGCAACCCGGGTTCAATCCTCGGACCGGGAAGTATGTGAGATGGTATGGTGGTCGCCAGATCGGACGAAGCAAGTTTAAACAACTTATATTAATCACTTTTGTTGGCGCGGATGAAAGCGTAAATGTGGTCATTCGTGTGGGAGGAAACCGGAGTACCCAGAGAAAACCCACCTGTCCGATCTGGCGACAACCGTACCATCTCACATACTTCCCGGTCCGAGAATCGAACCAGGGTTGCATTGGTGAGAAGAGAGCGCGCTAACCACTGCGCTAATCTGAGGGTTGAGATAACACGATATTATATACATAAAAGCCTTGATAATTATCATTTTGTTTTTCATGAAACAGAAACATGGAACCTGCTGCCTTGTCAGTGTCCTTCAGTCATGTGGGTTAGACTTGATCGAGCAGTATAGGCAAGCATAATGATGGAGTCTGTCGACTACAACCAGACAGTGGAGGACCACCAGAGCTTTCTTGTTCTAATTAGACCCACAGGTAAATATATGAAGTGTTCACTTAACAGAGACACGGGTGGGTGGGGCAATATACAGTCAAACCTGTCTTAAGCAGCCAGCCAAGGGAATCACAGAAAGTGGCTGCTTAGCACAGGTGGCTGCTTAATAGAGGTCAAATGTATATTAAAACAGCAAATTGGGAATCTGGAAACTGGCTGCTTAATACAGGTTGGCTGCTTAATGGAGGTGACCACTAACGCAGGTTTTTTGTTGGTAATGCAATTTCATGAGATTTGATTTGATAATATTTTATTGCCTATATGTATATGTATGTAATAATAACATAAGCAAGAACTACCAGGCTTTGAGTTCCCTTGGGGTGTATTCACCATTCAGTATCATGCTGTGAAACCATCTAATGGACTCGAAGCTGAATGCTTATTCAACATCTCTATTAAACGTAAGCCATTCTAATCATTGCCAGACAGCTGACCTTTGTTAGATAAACATAACGGACCGTATATGCATATGATATATCCTACATTATTAGCTCACAGGAACTTGAAATGTTATCCATAAGCCACCAAAGGTCTTGTACCTCTATCCTAGGACACCCCCCTCTATTAAAAAAAAGAGAAGGGGTGTCCTTAGGATAGAGGTACGAGACCTTTGGTGGCTTATGGATAAAATTTCAAGTTCCTGTGGTTAGCTAAACATAACTGACCTTAGATTATTACAATTACTAAACATTATTAGCGTCATATCAAAATGCACGTCTCATTCTTTTTTATTTGATAATATTGTATTGCTCTATATGCATGTATATAACAATAACAATTGTATAACCGATACATAATTAGCAGATGGGTTGGACCACAAGTTCTGACAACATTTGTGATTGGCCCTCCCCATAAACGTCTCATTCCATGTTACTTGCGTGAAATACAGCTGTCATGCAAACCAGTTTTACTTGCGTGAAATACAGCTGTCATGCAAGCCAGTGTTACTTGCGTGAAATACAGCTGTCATGCAAGCCAGTGTTACTTGCGTGAAATACAGCTGTCATGCAAGCCAGTGTTACTTGCGTGAAATACAGCTGTCATGCAAACCAGTTTTACTTGCTTGAAATACAGCTGTCATGCAAACCAGTTTTACTTGCTTGAAATACAGCTGTCATGCAAGCCAGTGTTACTTGCGTGAAATACAGCTGTCACGCAAACCAGTCATATACTTGTTTTTATTTTATGTTTTCCAATATAATATGGAAATTTATCAGTGAAATAAAATATGTTATTCCATATCTTTAGTTGCTTGGGTAAATACTATTTACTAAATAGCATTAAACTAACGAAGCTGTTTTAACATCTACCATTTTTAGTTCACGCTAGTTTCTTGTTGTTGAAAATGAAACAAAACCGTTAATCATTAACCCATTTCATTCTGGATACCGGTACATTTAAAGGCTTTTACAAACAACATAGATCCAGATCAGCCACAATGTGACACTGCATGCTGATCAGGATCTATGTTGTTTGCTACATAGCCAAGTGTCTTCTGATCAGGCTCTATGCTGTTTTCTATTCGCATAGTGGAGCTAAAACACTTGCCTGAATAGCAAACAACACACGTTATGCTGCGGCTGATCTGGATCTATGTTGTTTGCACATTCCATCCAATTTATTCGACAGGTTAAGGATTAAATGTGTTACAGTCAAATCTATCTTAAGCAACCAGCCCAGGGAATCACAGAAAATGGCTGCTTAGCACAGGTGGCTGTTTAATATCTAGAGGTTAAATGTATAATAAAACAACATATTGGGAATCTGAAAACTGGCTGCTTACTTAATACAGGTTGACTGCTTAATAGAGGTGACCACTAACACAGGTTTGACTGTATATATTTCAGGAAAACTGTTGTCATGGAAGCACTTCTCACGTTGCTGGGAACGCATTTGTCAACTGAACTGTGTCGTGATTCCGGGCCAGAAGCGGGACATGTGGATACGATACAAGCGGGCGTACTCCACAGACTGCAATGATTGGGGCGAGTTTCAGGCGCACCGTAAAGCAATGGGCTTAATATCAATAGGTAGATGCTCCAACGACTCAGAGTTTATGGACTTGTTTGAAAGCTATAAGAAAGAAAAAGAGCGCTATTCCAACACCTTGTACAATTCAAAGTTGGTTGTGTTTGGTATGAACACGGATGGAAGTGAAATATTTGTGGATCAACGAAACATGGCAATGCATGAACCGTCATCACCGCCGTTAACACTCAAAATTGATACAGTTAATAAGACAGTAAATGATATGGGTGATGCGTTTATTGATAGATCTAGCTGTGATAAGGTAGAAGCCGATACCTCTGAAGATGTTACAAATAGAAATGGACAGGTAGTTAATGTAGTTGAACCTGCTGGGTCGTTGAAGGATGCACTGCATGGAAACACTGATAAATCCAAGGAAGCGGATAGTACTGATTCACCGAGGAATTCAACAGAAGAGAAGACTGTGTCACAGATTACCTTCATTAAAAGACAGAAAAGTGAGATGATTGATAAAGGTGTAAAATCAGTGAAGCAGTCTGTGACCAGAACACCTAGTAATAACAGTGTAAGAGATATGCCCGGATCTGAGGTTGTATTTTACCCGTCTGTGGATATGTGCGATGGGTTAGAAGATAGCATACGGGAATTTGTGACCTCCATCTTCTTTGTTCTTGAAGGTATGAATTCGTAAAGCATACATTGTCTGTACTTATTCCAGTATTCCCATATACATGTATACATTCAACCGATCATTATTAAAAGATCTGTGACAATTAATTGTGTTGTAATGAAGAACTTTGGTCAATTATGCATGCATTGAAGATTAGTTTCCATTCTCTTCAATGGCTACATGTACTTCATCACCTTGTTCAACCACCTGACGGTGACATAATTGAAGATTGGATCAATTAAGCATTAATTGAAGATTAGTTCCCATTTTCTTCCATGGCTACATGTACTTCATCACCTTGTTCAACCTCCTGACGGTGACATAATTGAAGATTGGATCAATTAAGCATTAATTGAAGATTAGTTTCCAATTTCTTCATTGGCTACATGTACTTCATCACCTTGTTCAACCTCCTGACGGTGACATAATTGAAGATTGGATCAATTATGCATTAATTGAAGATTAGTTTCCATTCTCTTACATGGCTACATGTACTTCATCACCTTGTTCAACCTCCTGACGGTGACATAATTGAAGATTGGATCAATTATGCATTAATTGAAGATTTATTTCCAATCTCTTCAATGGCTACATGTACTTCATCACCTTGTTCAACTACCTGACAGTGACCATACCTCATCCATAGCTTAAACCGCTACAAAGAATGACTTAAAATGCAAATGACATTTCAGATCGTTATTTAAGAATGCTTGTGCGTAGCACTTGTGGTGCAAGACATGACCAGATATTTTTGTGAAAGTCGTGATATCGCAGTGGATGCACATTTGCTTCAGGTGCTAAAGGTCCGGAGTTCGAGCCACACTGGAGCCGTTACGATTGTGCCCTTAGGCAAGGCATTTAACTTCCACGTTGCCTCTTCTCTCTCCCTCTTGGCGATGGATTCCATCAGGAATGAGGTCTTGAGAGTGATTAATATAAGTTGTAATAACTTGTTTCGCAATTGAGCTATAATAAATTGATATAAAAAATACCAGATATTTTTCATACAATGTACATGCTTATATACTAACAGTTGTAATATTTGTTATAGCAAATAGCACATTTCCACAGACCTATATCCTTTCAGGGTTCATTCTAGGTCAGAATGTTAGGGAGAAGTGAGAAAGCGCGTGATCGCTTTCTTAAATGGTGTTCTTTAATATACTTCTGCAAAATAGGGTTAAAATGCACAGTACAACCATTAAATACATTTGATTAGAAGGAGTGCTTTATAATGGGCCAGTGTATCTTACTAGACAAAATTTTGTTTGAAAATCGTAAAAACCAAAAAATAATTGTTTTTTGTTTCTTTTGTTTTTTATTAGGGAGAAGTGGGGCCCCCAGAGGGCGATGTCAGGGTCCCTAGGGCGACAATTTCGCCCACAGAATGATCCCTGTGCTTTACCATATGATATTTACGTAATTTATCTTTCTATACAATCCCATCTCACAAAACTGAATGACAACTTTTCCAAATATCCTAATCCTCGTGAAACGTGTAAACCTGTCCACATATCGGTGATTACATTTCCTCGCAACAGGAAATTGTGTTCATAAAGTGAAGATGTTTGTATCTGATGTAGGTAAAAGATTGGACAGATCGTTTGAGCGAGCAGACAAGTCTCATCTGTTGTGTGCGCCATTTGAGAAGAAAGATTTTATCGGAGTTGATCATGATACAAAGTAAGATAGCAATATTATTCATGATATTATCTTCATTCTAGATGTGTACGTTTGACATGATATGTTTTAACCCTTTCCCTCATAGAAGCACCTCTCGCCGCCATTACCAATACCACATAATTTGACAAAGTAGTAGCCAAACCAATGTTCATAATAAAGTCCAGAATCTCGTGTAATCCCAGTAATATCTATGGAGATGGGATAGATATGGCAACTACTTATCCACTGCGATAGCTAAATGGCTGTCGTTTGTATGGAGATATAATAGTATATTAACCTACCAGGAAATCTCTATGATCGAAAGGGTTAACACTGCTAAAGAACGGTTTTTACTATAAATATTGGGGGAAAAAGCTTCGAATTGTACAAACATTTAAAAACAACGTACAAACAAATTTGAGCTTATATATATTTTATTCCACATTTGTAAGTTATTAGTTAGGGATGTGTTCAACTGTGACGAAACTGGACAATACTTCCGTGTCCTGTCTGTAAAAGGTCACTCATCTCCCCCCCCTCATCCGAAAACCCCTCTAAACCGAAAAGCCATAGTATATTAACCGGAAGCCGTTTGGTTTAGAGGGGTTTCACTGTACTAAAAAGGACCTAAGTATTTGCAGTTATTTATTTTTCAAATATATAGTAAATACGTAAACTTTCGCTTTGTGTTTTGACGAGAAATGCTAACTTTGAATTGATTTACGAATGGTCCGCCTCCGTGGTCGAGTGGTTAAGGTCCGCCTCCGTGGTCGAGTGGTTAAGGTCGCTGACTTGTATACCACTGTAACCTATCATCACTGATGGTCACGGGTTCGAGCTCCGCTCAAACCGTGTCTCATTTATATGAAAAAGTTGGCAGTTTCTTACGGAGGTTGGTGCACCCAAGTACTGGTTAACCGCTGGAGCCTGCCCAGGAAAGGTGTTGTTAGGTAAACTGCCCGCCGGCGATATAACCCAAAATGGTGCTGATGTAGGCGTAAAACCCGAAATATAACATAACATATATAACTAGGGATGTCAACGAGTACTCGATCGAACGTCCGAGTATCGAATACTTTTCAGATAATCGAGTACTCGATTAAAAAAATAAAATCAACAAATCTTTATTTTGCGCAAATACGGAGTTGCCTGTGAACAAATCGTGATCAGTGGGATTAGCGAAACTTCCGCTGTACCAAACAATGCAATATACAGCGTGTCATGGTGATTAACAATACCTGTATATCACACAGAGCCGGCTACAGTGACCGAATAATTAAGGTGTTGATTCAACTTAATTGGGAAGCGTAAGTTTGATGCAAATCAGTGTCGTCATTACTGAGGCGGGTCGTCCGATTGTCTGTCATGTGAATGACATCTTTTGTCTGGTGGTCGGAACTTGTTTTGATGTAATAATTGATACTTAATTGATTACTCAATTTAGAACTTTAAGCAGCTACCCATAGCAGGGCAATACCGAAATAGTTGTTAAATAATAAATATCGTAACTTTTGCCATTAACGTTAACGCTGTTAAACTGTGAAGAAATCTTTAGAATATAATAGTAGTATAGTAATATAAGTGAATTGTGAGAATGCCTCCACCTAAATATGTGGTATGGAAGTACTTTGCAAGACTTGACAAGACTGTTTCTTGCAAGTTGTGCGATGCCAGTCTAACATTTACTGGTGGCACTACCAACCTGCATAATCATCTGAGGCTGAAGCATCTAGCAGAAGGCCTCACCTCTAATGGCACAGCGAAACAGATGCCTATGACTTCATTCTTGAAGAGATCGTCTGCCAACGCGGATTACAATCATGCAGGTCATATCAGACTATGTTCCTCTCAGTATAGTGGAAGGGGAAGAGTTCCGTAATTTGCTACAAATCGTTGCCCCGGACTATAAGATTCCTTGCAGGAATACAGTTCGTTCCCACGGTAACGGTAACCGAGTACTCGAGTACTCGATCGAATACCTTTCCGAGTACTCGAGTACCAAAATCACTACTCGTTGACATCCCTATATATAACATATGATTTACGAATGCCTCATATTCGTTTTGTGTATTCTCGGCTTGCTTGGGTTGGCTAAATACTTTCCCCGATACAATTATGAATCTTATATACAGTGTACATTTTGCATTTTCTTCACCAAGATCTTACAGGAAGAAATGTCAAGGTCGTCTGAGGAAGCACCTGGCAGACCTGTGTCTGCTTGCAGGTTTACCAGGGGAAGCGATGCTACATTACAGCACTGCTATCGATATTCTGAAACCAGTTAATGACTGGTTATGGATGGCAGGTGAGTAAAGTATAGTGTACCGTTATGTGTAGTTTACATTTATTTATCGTCGCTACCGGTTGCCCAATGCCCATATGAGCGACACCTCCTGAAGAGATTAGTCATGTTAGATTTTTGGAGGATAGTGCAATGATACAGACAAAGACCCATTCCAGAGTCTCCTCTTGTTCTTTTACGTGCACGGTGTACAGCACCGACACGAGACATCGGTTTAAAGTCCCATTAAGAAAGACTGTAAATTGTATTAGGGTCAGACGGGGGATCGAACCTGCGATCCGTGAATTACCAGTCCAGCATGTTACCACTGGACTACAGACCCATCTGTGAATTGACGTGTGTTTATTACTGGAATACCATTATACAATCAGTCTGTCATTTTATACGTTCTGCAGACAAAAATGTTTGTATCATGGCGACATCTTGGTGTATCGTAATATTGACATACTGTGATAATCACTATGCTGTCTTCGTCTTCTAATACATCCAGCCTTGTCAAGAACATAGGTCAAATAAGAACATTTAGACTTGAGCAAAGAGCAAGGCCTGATATTTCTCCTTTGAATTAATTACAACCAGTGCTAAAAGACCAGGCCCCGAGGTTATAACACTTTTCTCCAATCTCGAACTCAGTCTCAAGCTTCTGATTGGTTCAGCAGACAGTAAAACTCAGAATCAACAAATCAAATAGGTGAGAGATTTGAGAAAAGTTTTATAACCTCGGACCCAGCTTCGTAAAAAGACCACTAGTTTTATCTTGTATTAAATGTGTTACAAACTTCCACCTGGCAACAAAGACTTTTGTCATTCCCACTCCACAGGTGTTCCTACTTTTTTGTCATTCCCACTCCACAGGTGTTCCTACTTTTTGTCATTCCCACTCCACATGTGATCCTACATTTTACCATTCCCACTCCACAGGTGTTCCTACTTTTTGTCATTCCCACTCCACAGGTGTTCCTACTTTTTTGTCATTCCCACTCCACAGGTGTTCCTACTTTTTGTCATTCCCACTCCACAGGTGTTCCTACTTTTTGTCATTCCCACTCCACAGGTGATTATACATTTTACCATTCCCACAGGTGATTCTACATTTTACCATTCCCACGGGTGATTATACATTTTACCATTCCCACGGGTGATTATACATTTTACCATTCCCACAGGTGATTCTACATTTTACCATTCCCACAGGTGATTCTACATTTTACCATTCCCACGGGTGATTATACATTTTACCATTCCCACAGGTGATTATACATTTTACCATTCCCACAGGTGATTATACATTTTACCATTCCCACGAGTGATTCTACTATATATGTAATTCCCCTGTGTGATATTTACCGACATGTGAATTATTGTGTTTGTATTCAGCGTGCTATGAAGGTCTGTGTGCTTCCTCGTTCATCTCCACGTATCGAGGATGTCAGACTGCTACTGTGAGGAGGAACCAGTCATTCTCCGTCAAACGAGGCGTCGCACGTTCGGATAAACACTTGCACGGTACCGGTATGTGTCACTATTATAAGTTAAATCAAACGAGGCGTCTCACGTTCGGATAAACACTTGCACGGTACCGGTATGTGTCACTATTATAAGTTAAATCAAACGAGGCGTCGCACGTTCGGATAAACACTTGCACGGTACCGGTATGTGTCACTATTATAAGTTAAATCAAACGAGGCGTCGCACGTTCTGATAAACACTTGCACGGTACCGGTATGTGTCACTATTATAAGTTAAAGTAAAACATGGATATTTATTTCACCCCCTTCCATTGAGAACAGCGCTTACTGTTTTTGGCTGTGTGGACGGGTGTGTGACCGTGAACATGATAACAAATTGTTGGTGGCTTGTGATGAAACTTTGTAGATATAATTGTAGAGGGATTGTGATGAAACTTTGTAGATATAATTGTAGAGGGATTGTGATGAAACTTTGTAGATATAATTGTAGAAGGATTGTGATGAAACTTTGTAGATATAATTGTAGAGGGTTTGTGATGAAACTTTGTCGATATAATGGTAGAGGGTTTGTGATGAAGCGTTGTCGATATAATTGTAGAGGGTTTGTGATGAAACTCTGTCGATATAATTGTTGAGGGTTTGTGATGAAGCGTTGTCGATATAATTGTAGAGGGTTTGTGATGAAACTTTGTAGATATAATTGTAGAGGGTTTGTGATGAAACTTTGTCGATATAATTGTAGAGGGTTTGTGATGAAACTTTGTCGATATAATTGTAGAGGGTTTGTGATGAAACTTTGTAGATATAATTGTACCGGTAGAGGGTTTGTGATGAAACTTTGTAGATATAATTGTAGAGGGGTTTGTGATGAAATTTGTAGATATAATTGTAGAGGGTTTGTGATGAAGCGTTGTCGATATAATTGTAGAGGGTTTGTGATGAAGCTTTGTCGATATAATTGTAGAGGGTTTGTGATGAAACTCTGTAGATATAATTGTACCGGTAGAGGGTTTGTGATGAAACTCTGTAGATATAATTGTAGAGGGATTGTGATGAAACTTTGTCGATATAGCTGTAGAGGGTTTGTGATGAAACTTTGTAGATATAATTGTAGAGGGTTTGTGATGAAACTTTGTAGATATAATTGTAGAGGGTTTGTGGTGAAACTTTGTAGATATAATTGTAGATAGTGTGTGATGAAACTTTGTAGATATAATTGTTGACGGCTTGTGATGAAACTTTATAGATATAATTGTAGAGGGTTTGTGATGAAACTTTGTAGATATAATTGTAGAGGGTTTGTGATGAAGCGTTGTCGATATAGCTGTAGAGGGTTTGTGATGAAGCGTTGTCGATATAATTGTAGATGGTTTGTGATGAAACTTTGTAGATATAATTGTAGAGGATTTGTGATGAAACTTTGTCGATATAGCTGTAGAGGGTTTGTGATGACACTTTGTAGATATAATTGTAGAGGGTTTGTGATGAAGCTTTGTCGATATAGCTGTAGAGGGTTTGTGATGAAACTTTGTAGATATAATTGTAGAGGGTTTGTGATGAAGCTTTGTCGATATAGCTGTAGAGGGTTTGTGATGAAACTTTGTAGATATAATTGTACCGGTAGAGGGTTTGTGATGAAACTTTGTAGATATAATTATAGAGGGTTTGTGATGAAACTTTGTAGATATAATTGTACCGGTAGAGGGTTTGTGATGAAACTTTGTAGATATAATTATAGATGGTTTGTGATGAAACTTTGTCGATATAATTGTAGATGGTTTGTGATGAAACTTTGTAGATATAATTGTTGACGGCTTGTGATGAAACTTTGTAGATATAATTGTAGAGGGTTTGTGATGAAACTTTGTAGATATAATTGTAGAGGGATTGTGATGAAACTTTGTAGATATAGCTGTAGAGGGTTTGTGATGAAACTTTGTCGATATAATTGTAGAGGGTTTGTGAGGAAACTTTGTCGATATAATTGTAGAGGGTTTGGCCATGATTCGGAATTGTTGTGCACATCTCTACTGACAACGAAAAAAATAGTTTAAACTTTATTTATTTTACAAGGATTGCGAAACAAGCTTTAACAACTTATATTAATCACTCTCGTTGGCGCAGATGAGAGCGTAAATGTTGTCATTCGTGTGGGATGAAACCGGAGTACCGGAGAAAACCCATCTGGCGACAACCGTCTTAAATACTTCCCGGTCTGAGGATCGAACCTGGGGTGCGCTAATCGGACCGTCTACTCACAACAGACACAACTAACTGCATTATTTGTTGTATTGTTTTCCCATCTCTCCGGTGCAGTAACTGAAAATGGATTGATGGAATTCACATTTACAAATATTATGGTCGAGCTTCAGGTGGGAAAGCCCCGGAGATTTAGTTTATACCAATATATTTTAGCTCGATTGTGAAACAAGTTTTTTCAACTTATATTAATCACTCTCGAGACCTCATTCTGATGGAATCGATCGCCAAGAGGGAGAGAGAAGAGGCAACGTGGAAGTTAAATGCCTTGCCTAAGGGCACAATCGTAACGGCTCCAGTGTGGCTCGAACTCCGGACCTTTAGCACCTGAAGCAAATGTGCATCCACTGCGATATCACGACTTTCACAAAAATATCTGGTCATGTCTTGCACCACAAGTGCTACGCACAAGCATTCTTAAATAACGATCTGAAATGTCATTTGCATTTTAAGTCATTCCTAAGGGCACAATCATAACGGCTCCAGCGGGGCTCGAACTCCGGACCTTTCGCACCTGAAGCGAACGCGCATCCACTGCGCTATCACGACTTCCCGGAGTTTTGAGCTGTAGCCCTTAGGCAAGGCACTTAAATTCCACGTTGCCTCTTCTCTCTCCCTCATAGTGATGGATTCCATGAGGAATGAGGTCTCGAGAGTGATTAATGTAAGTTGAAAGAACTTGTTTCACAATCGATCTAAAATATATTTGTATAAACTAAACGGTATTGTTCGAACCACCGTGGTCGTTGCAGAGTAATTGCCCTTGTATTGTGGAAACATGAACTACTTTTGTATGAGTTGATTTGTTGAACATTTTAACCCCTGAGTACATTTGTTGTTGCGACTGTTAAACAGGCAAGAAGAATCACAGTTATTCCAATGGTTTACAAGACTTACCGGACACGTCTAGCAAGTCTGGTCTCAATCCTGACGATATGGTAGAGAAATATAAAGATGCCCTTTTGTACTACAGCAAGGTAATCAATTTAAGTGTCATACTTGACAAACACTGCTCTCCGATCATCTTCTGACAAACTGTAACAAGTTACGAGTCTTACTGGACCCCGTTTCATCAGGATCTGCACTTTTTGCCAGTAATCGTAAAAAATTTTTAACAAAATTACCCATTTTGATAAATGAACTTGTCCAAATGTAATTTTCTTTATAATTTATTTGTCTAAATAAATATGTTATTCCATTACTTTCAACCAGTACAATAACACATTTTACTTCACTGATAAATTTCTATATTACATTCAGGGTTCATTCTAGGTCAGAATTTTTGGGAGAAGTGAGAAGCACGTGATCGCTTCCTTAAATGGTGTTCTTTAATATACTTCTGCAAAATAGGGTTAAAATGCACAGTACAACCATTAAATACAACATTTGAATAGCACAGGGATTCGGCACGTTTGAAAATTTCTAAAGCGGCGCAATACGCGTTGAAACGAGCGTTCTGATTGGATTATTAAAATGTAACAGGATGTTTGTTTTTTATATGAAGAATAATCATAATCCAATCAGAACGCTCGTTTCAACGCGAACTGTGCCGCTTGAGAAATTTTCAAAACAAATTGAAAAATTCTCCGAAATCTCTTTTTGACGTACATTTTTGCCGAATAAACCTTAGTGGAAACACATTTTATTGATAATGTTATTCACTGTTAAAACTCTCCCGTCGAAGATTTTTTTTTGTTGCTGACAGAACCCATGTCCTAGTATGGAAATGTGACCTGCTATGGCCAATGTCTGTGGCAATTGTTTGCAAAGTATACATGCACGCAGCTTAAAGTTGTGTTTTATTTGAAGAACAATATAAAGACTCGGGATAGGCGTTATATTTGGACAGATTTGTACAAAATTGTTTCAGATAGGGCCATTTTACTGATCGATGCGAAATCTGACATCCCACAATCCCTGTACTTAAATATATATACTAGTACCCCCAAACGTGCCGAATCCCTGTGTTGAATAGAAGGAGTGCTTTATAATGGGCCAGTGTATCTTACTAGACAAAATTTTGTTTGAAAATCGTAAAAACCAAAAAAAAAAAAAAATTTATTAGGGAGAAGTGGGGCCCCCAGAGGGCGAAGCCAGTGTCCTAGGGCGACAATTTCGCCCACATCGCCCACTAGAATGATCCCTATGTAACATTGGAAAGCATAAAATAAATAGATAATTGAGTTATTAGTAGTCATGTGAACTTTCTATCTTGTTCTCTTTGTACAGTTCAAGAATGCAGCCATTATAGAGATAGAAGCCAGTTTAAAGGCCTGCCGTATTCTCATCTTGCATAGGGTAGGTGTTTGGTGGAGTTGGAAGCCAAATTGAATAGGGCAGGTCATTTAGGGATGGAGACCGGTTTTAATAACATGATTGTTCGAAGGGCAGGTACTTTAATAAGATCAGATGCATGTGAGCTTTGTTGATTACCAGTAGATATTTTTTTTTTTTATCACATAACTTTGCTTGTATTCAGTTTCATACCAACCATCACATATTTTCTTATATGTACACACGTGTAATAACACCTGGAAGGATTCTGATTGGTTGAGAGAATAATCCTTATAATTTGTAAACTAAACTGTAGGTTATGCATATTTGTGAATTTTAGTCCGCCTCAGTGGTCGAGTGGTTACGGTCGCTGACTTGTATACCACTGTAACCTATCATCATTGGTGGTCACGGGTTCGAGCCCCGCTCAGGCTGTGTTTCATTTATATGAAAAAGTTGGCAGTTTCTTACGGAGGTTGGTGCACCCAAGTACTGGTTAACCGCTGGCGCCTGCCCAGGAAAGGTGTTGTTAGGTAAACTGCCCGCCGGCGATATAGCCCAAAATGGTGCTGATGCAGGCATAAAACCCGAAATATAATAATATAATATATAATCTATGTGAATTTGTACATAACGCTAACACAAATAACAATTTAAAAGAAGTCTGGACTACCGACCCGCCTGAATGGTTTGGTGTGTGTTTTACATTTATTTATCGTCGCTATCGGTTGCCCAGATAGCGACGCTTCCTGAAGAGATTAGTCATTTTAGATTGTTAGAGGATAGTGCAATTTAATGATACATACAGAGACCCATTTCAGAGTCTCCTCTGGTTCTTTTACGTGCACGGTGTAACGCACCGACACGAGACCTCGGTTTAACGTCCCATCTGAAAGACTGTTAATTGTATTAGGGTCAGACGGGGGATCGAACCTGCAATCCCTGGATTACCAGTCCCAGAGTGGTTTGGAAATCGTGTTTCAAGTTTATATACTGCCCAAGAGCACTGTAAGTCAGGGACCAAATTTGGGGAATTTTATTTCAAATCTCAATGTTTGCACTGTTGGTCAATGAAACCAGTTTGAGCCCCGCTGGAGAAATTGTGCCCTTAGGCAAGTCTTTTAAATTCCATATTGCGTCTTCTCTTGCCCACGTGGTGATGGATTCCACCAGGAGTGAGGTCTTAAGAGTGATTAATATAAGTTGTATGAACTTGTTTCGCAATCTAGCTAAAATAAATGTGTATAAACTAGTTAGATTGTTCTTCCAGCTGATAGTGGCGGGGGAAGATCCTGCGTGCCCCACCAAGCACTATTTTAGGCAACTGGGTAGAACCACTGACCTTCAGCAAGCTCACTGGATGAATCCGACGCCCTCCCATGGGTTTTGAACCTACAGCGTTGATGTGCAAGTGATTTTAAGTCGCCGACCTTACCACTTGCCCCACAGAGTCCCCCCAAGATGTTGCCTGATGTGTTGCAGTGCACAGCATTGGACAAATTGGAATTGTAAATCCTCAGAATTATGAAATGAAGCCATGAATATATTCAATCGGTAACATTTATTGCATTATATACAGGATCTTTAACATATATACAATAAAAATAATCTCGAATACATACAGATAGATATCTCGAATACATACAGATAGAAATTATCGTCTCTTTTGGCATTTTTTTCTTCAACAGGAAGAAAAACCCCACTATACTTCAGCAAACAACCATTTACAAACTTAATATTGATCGTGTGCTAAATATCCATAAAGGGAGGTAATTTGAAATGTTAAAATTGCCATTTCGTAAATAACAGCTTGTTTGTAGGCAGATGTTCAAAACCGTACATGTGATCTGAATCGGCTATTATTAATTTGAAATACACGACAGTAATCAGCCACTCAATTAAGTAATTTTATTATGCAGCATATTGTACGTATGCGAAATGTGGGGTTTTGAAAGACTGCATGTTGCGTAAAAGGTCACTTTATAATGGCGACTACACCATTGGTTTATGATCATGTTGTATAAGACGTGTGACTTTATTTGTCAAAGTGCTGGTTCCTGTGTACAATACATCTACATATTGTACAGTTGGAAGACGTAGGCTAATTTCCGTACACCAAATCTGTTACACCAAATCTGTAGTTCCGATAATAGCACATTTATGTGGTGGTTATTTACAGAGGATACAAAGAAGCTTATATACAAGTCTATGCATTCTGTAGAGTGTTTCGATCATCGTTAAACTTATTAAACAATGATTTCATCTGTTTAACTCTCGCGGCCAATCTCACATAAAAGCCACTTAATAAGCAGAGAAACCGATCAGACAAAACAGAACATTCCGTCTGATCAGGCTCTATGCTGTTTGCTCTTCAGATAGTGGAGCTGAAGCACCAGTCCGAATAGCAAACAACATAGATCCTGATCAAACTCAAAACTTCAAATTTGCATGATATTGACCCCAGATGTTGTGGTAAATTCTAGAAGTAGAATGGAGGTTGAATATATGCGTATTCATTCAGCTTCCTCCTCTTCAGCAATCTCTCCTCTTCGCGTTTTTGTCCAACCATTTGCACAATGTGTGAATATTCCGGGAACTTCTCAATGAAGTAATTGGGCACCTGTCGTTTAGTGTTATTTGTCCGGTTCCTCTTATTAGCAAACCACGACTTCACTTGGGTTACGCTTATCCCACAATGCTGTGCAAGCAGCTGTTTCTCGTCCTCGCTTGGGTACGGGTTTATCACGTGTTCCTCGTACCAGTGGTTGAGAATATCCTTAGCACTATCACTGAGCATTGTATAATTTGCTTTCATTTCATTGGTTGTTGAATCACAGTTCTCCTTCTCATTGGTTGGCGTTTTCCTTTTACGACCTTTACCTTGATACTTGTGTTTGATTGGATGCTGATTGCCGGTGATTGACAGCGTGTTGAAACAGCGCACACGCTTATTGGCCATCCACTTCTTCACTTGTCGGCCAGTGATTCCCGTCACTCTGGACAGTTCATCGACCTCCTGATCATTAGGGTATGGGTACTGGACATGTTCGTGATACCATCTGGACAGAATATTGGTAGCCTCGGCGTTCAACATACGATGAGTTCTAAATACAGGCGTATTCTCAAACTGTAGTTCCTCCTCCTTCATGTTACCACTAGCACTAGATACAATATTATTCCCGGTGTTCATGTTCATATTATTATTTCTAGTATCGGTGATCTTGTGACACTTCGCATTCACCGGAGCTTGTATGTCGGTACTCGGCGATCCTGCGTTAGCCGTTTCCGTGGTACCCGTATCATTATGCCATCGATATTGTTCATTAGCCAATGTTTGGTTCGCACCATGTTTCATGTTTGGTATATGCCTCGTGTAGCTTCCGTTCCTTGTATTCGACAATTCATTAAAGGGAGATGATTTTGGAATCTCGGGAGTAAAGGACGCATGAGTAATGTCCCTTCTGAATTCTGGTGTAAAGCTCACTGTCGGACCTCCACAAAGTTTTTGCATCTCAGAGAGGGCAATGTTTAGATTGTCAGGGTAAGTGAACTTTAAGTCACCACTCAGCGGAGTACTGAAGAACTGTCCAAGGTTAGCGTTTATTGGAGGATATAGTCCGTGTTTGTGCTCTCCTCTATTGAAGGAAGAATTGGTATCATCTGGAGAGAGATTCTGACTACTCGTTTCTGCTGGAGAATCTATGCTGATAGGTGAATCAGTTGTGCTGCTATCTGGTAGATGGCTGTCACAGGTAGTATGTGCCAGATCCTCACCATTGTCTCTATAGACAATGTTTGCTGATTCACTGCCTAATGTCTCCTTTGTTGGCTTTAGAGAAACGAGACCACTTTGTTCAATGCATTGTTTGAGCAGGTCACTATGGTGATCTTCCTGTTTAGATACGTTTACCTTGGCAACACTAATGTTTGAATCACTACTATTTCCAGAATCAACTTTCCTATCGACAGTTTCAACATCGATTTCATCAATTTCAAAATCTTCAGAGTTCACACTGCAATTCAGATAATAGTCATCATCGTCGTCAACATTAACATTGTCATCACTTGTGTTGAATTTCAGTTTCCTTACAGCATTTAGTTTATCCTTGTCGTCCACAGGAGCCAACAAGAGTGAGGCTCCCTGGTTTGTCACAGGAATGGACTGAAATGATTTGTTTACATTTTCAGTTATTGATATGTTCTTGGTAGGTTTGTCAACATTGTTTATCTGCACTGATTTCCTCATGTTTTCCGCCTTTTCAATGAGCTTGTCAAGTTTCTCCTCTGTTTGATCAGCAAGTTTAAGTCGTTGTTTATCGTAGTAGGAGTTAATGGTCTCTTTAACGTTGTTGTCGGGGCATGAGTGAAGGGCACGATAGCGTTCCATTTCCGTGTTACCCACCTCCGTACTATAATCATTCTCCACAGAAAGTCCGTCAGCACTTATAGCAGAATCAATTCTCACTTTCAGTAATTTGTCCTGAAGTTTCATATGACACATGTAAACTTGTTGTCCACTGGTAGCCCTGCTCTGATTGGCTGATCCGTATGCCGCTGAATTTTGATTGGACAATCCATGTGATGATGGCGGAGGCATGGTGCCTGAGCACTTCTGATTGGGTGGAGCCTTGTCATTTGTATTTTTGTGCAGTTCCATCAGATTCCAACTAGTCGTGATAAGATTGGCTGGCACTTGCATCTGAAAAATGTTTTTAAAAATGGATGATGAACTTTATAGTATGTGTATTTTGTGTTTATTTAAAGATATACATTCAACCAAATGCTGTCCGATTAGCGCAGTGGTTAGCGCGCTCACTCACCAATACAACCTGGGTTCAATCCTCGGACTAGGAAGTATGTGAGATGGTACGGTGGTCGCCAGATCAGACAGGTGGGTTTTCTCCGGGTACTCCGGTTTCCTCCCACACAAATGACCACATTTACGCTTTCATCGGCGCCAACGAGAGTGATTAATATAAGTTGTTAGAACTTGCTTCGCAATCGTTGTAAAATAAATAAAGTTTAAAATCAGTGCTGATGCAAACCTACATGTCATTCAAAGGGGAGGAAACTGGAGTAGCCTGAGAAAACTGAACTTGTCCGTCATGGCAACCATCATGCCATCTCACATACTTCACAAACCGATGATACATTAGTGAGAGGTGATCTTCCTAGTTACCAGTTTTGTACTATTCTGTTGCTAAATGCTGATGTCTGTACTTAGCATGTTTTTCATGGCCGGCAAGTTGTAATGTGTGTGTTTAAGTTTATTTATCGTCGCTACCGGTTGCCCATATGAGCGACGCCTCCTGAAGAGATTAGTCATTTTAGATTTTTGGAGGATAGTGCAATGATACAGACAGAGACCCATTCCAGGGTCTCCTCATGTTATTTTACGTGCATGGTGTACAGCACCGACACGAGACCTGGGTTTAACGTCCCATCTGAAAGACTGTTAATTTTATTAGGGTCAGACGGGGGATCGAACCAAGTTGTAAGTACCGGTATGTAGTATATAATTCTGTATATTTTTATATATAACACGCCCATCATGATGTATCTTTTGACATAATTATTTACACACTGACTCTTCTAATTCCAATTATTTACACACTGATGTTCTAATTCCAATTATATTTTTGTTGTTGTATTTCATTTGAATGCCTAAATAGTTTTACAAAAAGTGTAGATCCAGATGAGCCGGCTTGTGACGAACCATCTCATCAGGATCTGCACTTTTTGTCAGTAATATTACTATTTTTAGACAAAATTACCCATTTTGATAAATGAACTGGTCCAAATGTAATTTTCTTATTAATTTATTGGCCTAAAAATATCATGGACCAGTCCATGTGAGTTACTTGGGGTTGAAAGTGTTAAGTGTACTATACCTGTAAACATTCCTGTCTGAGGAGAGATTGCAAATCCCGGAACATTGGGTTGCTCTTTAGTCGTTTAAGGTAGGTTGGGTCGTAGAGTGGGCTGACACGTTGGGTGGGGGACGGTGAGTAGAGCCCGTAGAAAGAGTAGGGGCTACTTGGCGGCGTGATGCTCGGGAAGTTGAGTGGGCTTGGAATAGCACCTGAAACAAAACACAAGATTAATGTACAATCTACATCCGTTATCTCAAAGTACATGTACAAATCTACATCCGTTATCTCAAAGTACATGTACAATCTACATCCGTTATCTCAAAGTACATGTACAAATCTACATCCGTTATCTCAAAGTACATGTACAAATCTACATCCGTTATCTCAAAGTACATGTACAAATCTATATCCGTTATCTCAAAGTCGCTATGTCACATTCATCGGTTATGTCAAAAGTATTATCAATTTACATATAACTGGTTCCGTTTATGTCAAAAGTATTATCAATTTACATATAACTGGTTCCGTTTATGTCAAAAGTATTATCAATTTACATATAACTGGTTCCGTTTATGTCAAAAGTATTATCAATTTACATATAACTGGCTCCGTTTATGTCAAAAGTATTATCAATTTACATATAACTGGCTCCGTTTATGTCAAAAGTCGCTATGTCAAATTCATCGGTTATGTCAAAAGTCTTATCAATTTACATATAACTGGCTCCGTTTATGTCAAAAGTCGCTCCTGAACCGAACCTATGTTTTTTGATGCTTGTAGCCTAAGTTATTGTCGGGCTGAGTTATCAAATAACATTACCCATCTAATTCATACGCTAACGAATATAGATGCATGTTGCCGTTGTTGGTACAACGTGACTCCTGTACTGGCTCGTAGCCTAATCTATGGCCTGGGCCGGCTGATCATGCAAATAATATTACACATTAAACATATTCACACATCAACGAATATAAAATGTGGGACAGTATAGAGTGACCTACTGTACTGACTATACATTTTGGTGCTTGTAGCCTAATCTATGGCCGGGCTGAACATTCAAATCGTATTACTAACGCACACAACATAATCACCTTAGTTTATAATATATGAGTGCTTTTGTGTGTTTTTTTTTTGATTTTTATTTCCTGATCAATATACACCATAATTACACACATACATAATAATTACACATATACATAATAATTACACATATACATAATAATTACACATATACATAATAATTACACATATACTATACTAATTACACATATACTATACTAATTACACATATACATAATAATTACACATATACATAATAATTACACATATACATAATAATTACACATATACTATACTAATTACACATATACTATACTAATTACACATATACTATACTAATTACACATATACATAATAATTACGCATATACATAATAATTACACATATACTATACTAATTACACATATACTATACTAATTACACATATACTATACTAATTACACATATACTATACTAATTACACATATACATAATAATTACACATATACATAATAATTACACATATACTATACTAATTACACATATACTATACTAATTACACATATACATACTAATTACACATATACTATACTAATTACACATATACTATACTAATTACACATATACTATACTAATTACACATATACATAATAATTACACATATACTATACTAATTACACATATACTATACTAATTACACATATACATACTAATTACACATATACATCATAATTACACATATACATAATAATTACACATATACATACATAATTACACATATACATAATAATTACACACACTGTAGACTTTCCAAGCATGTACATGTATTGAAAACAAAGAACGTTGTCAAAAAGTAATTGACAAGTGCTAACAGCCTGCAGTACTATCTATGCGCATTATTCATGAATGATATTTATATTAAGTTATACGTAATATATAATATATGAGCGTTAACTAAGCGTCCTAGTACACTCGCCCACATGGTTCCTGGCGGCGACGGTAAATAAGCCCAATCATCCTCAATATCTCCGTGTACAGCACATGACGGACTGGGAATCCAGTGATGTCAGGTTCAATCCCCCATCTGACCACAATAATATTAACCCATTCAACACCAAGTAACTGACATGGACTGGTGCATCATATTTTTAGACCAATAAATTAATAAGAAAATTACATTTGGACCAGTTCATTTATCAAAATGGGTAATTTTTCTCTAAAAATAGTAATATTACTGGCAAAAAGTGCAGATCCTGATGAGACGGCTCGTCACGAGCCGGCTCATCTGGATCTACACTTTTTGTACGCCTATTTAGAGGTCTGTGGTGTTGAAAGGGTTAACAGTCTTTCAGATGGGACTACTAACCACGGTCTCGTGTCGGTGCTATACATCGTGCATGCAAAAGAACGAGGAATGCTTCTGCAAGTGCAGTGTTTTCTGATTCTTACAATATCCTCCAAAATATATAATAAGACTAATTAATATACTTAGCTTATACACATTTATTTTTTCATTTTTAGCTTGATTGCGAAACAAGTTCTTACAACTTATATTAATCACTCTCGAGACCTCATTCCTGATGGACTCCATCGCTATGAGGGAGAGAGAAGAGGCAACGTGAAATTTAAATGCCTTGCCCAAGGGCACAATCGTAACGGCTCCAGCGGGGCTCAAACTCCGGACTTTTCGCACCTGATGCAAACGCAACGCGCATCACTGCGCTATCACGACTTCCGCTAGAAGTTCGAAAGAAGTTTTATGTAATACGTACCAGGGGTGAGCGTGTTTCCAGCATACGTCTTGCTGAGGTTGAGCGGTGTTGGAGCTGCAAATGCTGGGTACATCATGGATGATTCTGGACGTCCTGCGTTGTGGAAGGAACTAAGATCCATTGTCCGATGTAATGTTTCCCGGCACAAAAACACATTCACTATATCCCTAGCACTATATCTCTAGCACTATTTCCAGTAACTATCTTACATGTTTTAAACTTTGTAAAACTTAAACTTAATTAAGTTGAAATTGTAGAATTCACAGAAATGTAGAATCGCAGGTAACTGAACGGCACTGTTCGTATTAAACTTTTTAAAACTTAACTTAATTAAGTTGAATTTGTAGAATTCACAGAAACGTAGAATCGCAGGAAACTGTATGGCACTGTTCGTATTAAACTTTTTAAAACTTAACTTAATTAAATTGAAATTGTAGAATTCACAGAAATGTGGAATCGCAGGAAACTGAACGGCACTGTTCGTATTAAACTTTTTAAAACTTAACTTAATTAAGTTGACGTTGAAATTGTAGAATTCACAGAAACGTAGAATCGCAGGAAACTGAACGGCACTGTTCGTATTAAAACTTTGTAAAACTTTAATTAAGTTGAAATTGTAGAATTCACAGAAACGTAGAATCGCAGGAAGCTGAACTGCACTGTTCGTATTAAAACTTTTTAAAACTTAACTTAATTAAGTTGAAGTTGTAGAATTCACAGAAACGTGGAATCGCTGGAAACTGAACTTTGTACAGCTCAGCAAACGGCACTGTTCGTGTTATTTCCCAATCCTTTCTAATCACTGACAAGATTTGATGATTATCAATCAAAGAGATGATTGATTAGTGATTGAATATAACTCACAAAATCACAAATCAGTATTATACGAGAGCTGCTAGGAGAATATCGCTATAAGTTTTTAATGCAGCTTATTTGCTGGCTTCTAGTATATATGTGTTGCACAAACATGAAATTCCCTGCTTGCCCCCAAAAAACAAACCCTCCCTTCTCAACTCAGAGCAGTGGCAGACTTCTCAAAGTGCTGTACAAACATTTGGACCAACATTAAAGCACCTGTTTCCTAATTGAATTAAAATTCTTCCACTTTCAACAGATGTCCAATCAGCTGCTCAGATTGCTTTAAAAACAATGACCAAACTTGGTAGGTTGTTGTGTAACAATTATAATCAATGTGGTTGATAAGGTGAGAATGGAGAGGCCAATTATGAAACTCTCTATCACAAAGCTATTGCTTTAATTGGTCCTGATGGCCCCTTTTGTGATCCCTAAACATGAAAGAGTTTGTTTGCATTGAGACCAGCTTCTCAAGATTAGTGGACCTTGAAAAGTAAAAGATTAAGGGAAATTAAAGATTAGTAGGGGATTAAGGGTGCTATGACTCAAAATATGAAATAGTTTCCTCAGAAAATAAGTTGTACAATTATGTAATTATGTAATGGATATTATTAGAAAATGTATGTGAAGAGTGTGTGAAGAGTGTGTGATTGTTATTCTTTGCTAAATATGTGTTAATCATTGGTTTAAACAGTATTAATTCCAATAAATTTACATGTATAACACAAAAAATGTTACAAATTACATAAATTGTGAATGGTTTGGATTGGAAAACAAGTTTTCAGAAAACTTTATATTAATTCCTCTCCAATGGAAATGTACATAATAAATATTTGCAACGTTTTCGGTAGATATAAAGAATAATACTAAAATCGAGTGTAACTTGAGGCGGATATTCTATATACATTTATGCAAGAAGTACTGTTCTAAGAAGGGACAGTTGGACTTGAAAACAATGTTAATCCTTATTTTGTTTGTCCATCATATATTTCATTTCCTCTTAATATACTGATCTAAGGCACACATATTTAAAAAGATACTACTATACCTGGCCTACAGATGGATCTGTAGTCCAGTGGTTAACACGCTGGACTGGTAATCCAGGGATTGCAGGTTCGATCACCCGCCTGACCTTAATAAAATTAACAGTCTTTCAGATGGGACGTTAAACCGATGTCTCGTGTCGGTGCTGTACACCATGCATGTAAAAGAACCAGAGGAGACTCTGGAATGGGTCTCTGTCTGTATCATTGCACTATCCTCCAAACATCTAAAATGACTAATCTCTTCAGGAGGCGTCACTCATATGGGTAACTGGTAACGACGATAAATAAACGTAAAACACACCTGGCCTACATTACAGTCGAATCAAAGTCATTATTATTAAAATTGTCGAAAATTAATTTTACTTTGCAAATTTTATAAGAAGGAAACTTATTTAGACAATTCAAATCATTTGTATTTGCAACCTGGGTTCGATCCTCGGACCGGGAAGTATGTGAGATGGTATAGTGGTCACCAGATCGGACAGGTGGGTTTTCTCTGGGTACTCCAGTTTCCTCCCACACGAATGACCACATTTACGCTTTCATCTGCGCTAACGAGAGTGATTAATATAAGTTGTTAGAACTTGGTTCGCAATCTTTGTAAATTAAATCAAGTTTAAACTTTGGAATTATGTGTATTTGCTATAAGCATATTATGTGTTTTATGCAATAAATGTATTGTTGTTGTTGTTGTATATACATGTACCAAACTTATATAACATAACATAACATACATAACAGAGCAGAACATGTTAGACTTAAGCATTACAATGCTCATCATCTCAATTGCTGCCGAGCAATTAATGCAAATTGGAAATGAAAAGATGATTTACGACCTTTTCAAAAGATATCGCCACTATATATGTATATACAGAGACATATAATGGACATATAATATGTAGTCCAGTGGTTAACACACTGGACTGGTAATCCAGGGATCGCAGGTTCGATCCCCCCGTCTGACCCTAATAAAATTAACAGTATTTCAAGGTTGGACTTTAAACCGAGGTCTCGTGTCGATGCTGTACACTGTGCACGTAAAAGAACAAGAGGAGACTCTTGAATGGGTCTCTGTCTGTATCATTGCACTATCCTCCAAAAAATATAAAGGCTATAAATTGTTCAAATAATTGTAGCAGATATCTTTCTGATATGTGTAGCTGTAAACTCTGGGGAATGTCATGGAATTTCATTACAATTTAAGCAGGACATTGTAGCACCAGTTAGCACATAGTTGCATCAATTTCTCTCATAAAACACTTGTCAGTCTAAAATAGAACTCTTTGGTTCTCCAGATCAAAGCAAATAACATATACTTAGGCAAGGCATTTAATTTCCACGTTGCCTCTTCTCTCCCTCGTGGCGATGGATTCCATCAGGAATGAGGTCTCGAGAGTGATTAATATAAGTTATAATAACTTGTTTCGCAATCGAGCTAAACTAAATTTGTATAAATAAAATTTAAAAAAGCAAATAACAGCCACCATATTCAATTCAATTCAATATATTTATAGCAAACAATACATAAACTAAGGCATGGATACATTTTCAGAAGAGCATAGATGGTTGTGGTGTATGAAATTGTTAATTTCTTGCTAAACTTGCATTATAAATTTGGATAGGTTTTGACCACATTTTCCTCTTAGTCTCTGTAAGTATTGTGTGGCGTCCGTGGTCCAGTGGTAGAGCATCGGATTTGGAATCAAACGGTCGGTCAGACCACGTATGTAGTGTCATTGAGCAAGGCACCTCACACACATTGCTTAGTACTGGTTAGTTTATACAAATTTATTTTAGCTCGATTGCGAAACAAGTTCTTTCAACTTATATAAATCGCTCTCGAGACCTCATTCCTGATGGAATCCATCACCACGAGGGAGAGAAGAGGCAACGTGGAATTTAAATGCCTTGCCTAAGGACACAATCGTAACGGCTCCAGCGGGGCTCGAACTCCGGACCTTTCGCACCTGAAGCGAACGCGCATCCACTGCGCTATCACGACTTCCACAGTACTGGTTAATCGCTTAGGTCGGCTAAGCCTGCCCAGGGAAACATGTCTTAAGTCCCCGTGAGGGGTTTCACATTAAAGGAATATACATACATAGTATAGCATATGTTGTTATGTAATTATAATTGAGTGAAATAAAATATTTATTTGTATTTTGCAATTCTAAAGATCAAGCTAAACATAAGTGGTTTGCCACACATTTTTGTCAAACATCAAACAAACAGGTGTAAAACAGTGGAACAGTGCACACTAATTGCTGGTGCTGTCAGGTGGCTACCAATTACTGACTTGCATTGTACTTACAGTACCTGTCCACCAAATACCTGGCATACAATCACAGCTCATCCATTTCCGTACCCCCACATTTCTGAACCATATAGTAAAATAGGCTTTACAGTTTTATTAAACAGGTCAATTTGTATATCAATAGGTAGACTTAATCGATTTGAATTCCTTATCAAACTATACATCGCTCTAGTGGCCTGAGAAGCAATATGATTTTTACATCTATAAAATGAACCACTTCTACAAAAGTAAATTCCTAAATATTTATATTCATTTACTATTTCTAATGGCTGGTCGTTAAACATAAAATTATAGACTGGTTGTCTTCCTTTTGAAAAAATGATAATTTTAGATTTCAATGTATTGACTGTTAGTTTCCATTCATTGCAATAATTTTCATAAGTCTTTAGAGCTTGTTTAAAGTCGTATTCTGATTCTGATAAGATAACAGTATCATCGGCATACATACATAGTATAGCATATGTTGTCATGTAATTAAATTGAGTGAAATAAAATATTTATTTGTATTTTGCAATTCTAAAGATCAAGCTAAACATAAGTGGTTTGCCACACATTTTTGTCAAACATCAAACAAACAGGTGTAAAACAGTGGAACAGTGCACATTAATTGCTGGTGCTGTCAGGTGGCTACCAATTACTGGCTTGCATTGTACTTACAGTACCTGTCCACCAAATACCTGGCATACAATCATAGCTGATCCATTTGTTTGGAAAGTAATCAAATATTAATACATGTCCTGATTGCCCCTGTAAATATGGCAATCAGCTGGAGTTTATGTAGCTGGGATATGGTGGGGACTAGGTGTGAAAAGAAGGGATCTGTCGATAAATCATACTAGGATAGATAGGGAAGTTAAGGGGCTTTGTGAAAGCAAGTAAGGATGTAGATTTAGGGTGAAAATATAGGATCTTACATGAGTGGTGATTTCATACAATATTTTATGATATGAGTTTTGGAATTTTTGCTATAAAGTGTGTGTTTTATGTTTATTTATCGTCGCTACCGGTTGCCCATATGAGCGACTCCTCCTGAAGAGATTAGTCATTTTAGATTTTTGGAGGATAGTGCAATGATACAGACAGAGACCCATTCCAGAGTCTCCTCTGGTTCTTTTACGTGCACAGTGTAAAGCACCGACACAAGACCTCGGTTTAACGTCCCATCTGAAAGACTGTTAATTTTATTAGGGTCAGATGGGGGATCGAACCTGCGATCCCTGGATTACCAGTCCAGCGTGTTACCACTACAGATCCGTCTGTCCATTATATGCATCTATAGATATATAATGGTGACATCTTTTCATTTCCAATTTGCATTAATTGCCACTGCTAAGACCCATGTCTTTGATGTGCAATGTAATGCTTAACCCATTTCATTCTGGATACCGTTCAAACGGTATTTAGTTTATACACTCTCGAGACCTCATTCCTGATGGAATCCATCGCCATGAGGGAGAGAGAAGAGGCAATGTGGAATTTAAATGCCTTGCCTAAGGGCACAATCGTAACGGCTCCAGTGGGGCTCGAACTCCGGACCTTTCGCACCTGAAGCGAACGCGCATCCACTGCGCTATCACGACTTCCAACAGTATTTGCAAAGAACATAGAGCCAGATCAACGGCCACAGAACATGCCATCTGATCAGGCTCTATGCTCTTTGCTATTCACATGATATTGCTAAGACACTTGGCTATGTAGCAAACAACATAGATCCTGATCAGCACGCAGCGTCACGCTGCGGCTGATCTGGATCTATGTTGTTTGCAAAAACCTTTATGGAGAAAATCTAAATAAGCTACTAGCTTCCGATTTAATCCATTTGTTCTTGTATATTAATGTTACAACATGATGTAAATATTGATAAAATGTAATATGTTTAAACTAAAAGCCAGAATGAAATGAGTTAAGTGCTATAAAGCGAGCGCAAACTCCATAAAATCCTCACAAGTGTAAGATCCTTTTTAAGCACATTACCATAGCGCGCTCATTTTAATGCACCATGAACGCTGTTGAAAGCCCCGGAGTTCGAGCACCACTGGAGCCGTTACGATTGTGCCCATAGGCATGGCATTTATATTCTCTCTCCCTCGTGGCGATGGATTCCATCAGGAATGAGGTCTCGAGAGTGATTAATATAAGTTGTAAGAACTTGTTTCAAACAAAATCTAGCTAAACTAAATTTGTATGTACGAAACTGAATTATCAACGTGTTGCAAAAACCGAGAATTAAAACGAGAGTATCTCCTCATATCAGATGAACAGATTTTATGCTGTCTGAAAGCATGAAACACAATGCAAACTAATTAATTGCTGTGTGGCGTCCGTGGTCCAGTGGTAGAGCGTCGGATTTGGAATCGAACGGTCCCGGGTTCGATAATCGTATATAGTGTCATTGAAGAAGGCACCTCACACACATTGCTTAGTACTGGTTAATCGCTTAGGTCAGCTAAGCCTGGCCAGGAAAAATGTCCCCGAGAGGGGTTTGACATTAATGGAACATACATTGCGCAAGTAAATAAGTATATTTCTGATGTTTTGTCTTACAGAGGTACCTGCAGGCAGCAGACTTTCTACAGAGTGTCGTCTACATCAACCTAGATCTAACCGATGAGGACAGGGTATGTGGCCTGATTTCTGAACCTTTAGCCGTACTCTACATAAACGCCTCGCAACAGCTTTATCGCTACCCACAATTAGCAATATCGATGTAAAATATTAAGTATTATGCATCTTGTGTTTAAAGCAGTATTACATCGTATGAAATAAAAAATATTTGAAAAATTCAAATTTTACGTATGGGTAGCAATGCTGCTACACATTCTAACATTATACTTTGTATGCTTATGTTCATTTGGTAAACAGTGTTTTTTTGCGATAAAACAAACTCGAAACCGAAAGTAGGACTTTCTGGGTCGATCGGTCACGCACTTGTTTACAACCGGAACGCATCGTCCGCACTTGTTTACATTCGGAATGCATCGTCCCCATTTGTCCCACGTTGTCTTTTTAATTAAATTACTTGATATGTTGATTCATACCTCTGTTAGCTAAGTCTTTAGGGACATTTCTACATCCCCGTGAGGGGTTCGACATTAGAGGAAGATAGATAGATAGTATTTCATGTTCAAAATATATACGTTGTTTTCTACATCCTCTGTTGTTTCACGCATGCGCGCTGTGCGTGTTTACATTTTGTGTGTTGATAAACAAATTCGCATATACGACGGTTTAAATTTATTGGAATTTTATCGTTTCTGAGCGACTATTTCGATTTTTGTAAACACACACACATTAGTATTTATATTTTACCCAAAACATCCTTTATTACGATGTAATGCTGCTTTAAGGTAATGCAAAATCTTCTTTCTGTTTAATGAGTGGCAAGGTAGTGATAACAATACACGTGATCTGTATACTATGAAAGCCTTTAACGGAGTATGAACTGTATGGCCTTGTTTTCATTTCCAGATTTGTAGATACAGCACCCTAGCTACGCTTTATGCCGAGATTGGATTTCATCGCAAGGCATCATTCTTTAAACGGGTAGCCGCCATGCAGTGTGTGGCCCCTCAGAACCCCAAACCCAACTGGACCACATGTCATCAATTACTGGTGCAAGCCCTAGAAGGATACAGAATTTACCTCAACCCTTCCGAGTTACCCACAAAACCAGGTACAGTATGAAATATGAAAACATTACGTGACTAACATTGATGAATGTACAGTTAAACCTGTCTTAAGCAGCCAGCCGATGGAATCACAGAAAGTGGCTGCTTAGCACAGGTGGCTGCTTAATAGGTCAAATGTATAATAAAACAACATATTGGGAATATGTAAACTGGCTGCTTAATACAGGTTGGCTGCTTAATAGAGGTGACCACTAACACAGGTTTGACTGTATATGTATGCTATCATATTAATATGTATTATCACAAAAAGACAAATTGGTTTCGCTCTTTGCCAATATAGCTTCTTAGCTGGTTTATCGTTGCTTTAAGTAACACGATGGTTACCTATTATTAATGTAATTCGTGTATATTGTTTATCATGCCATGTATAATATTATGTATATACAGTCAAACCTGTCTTAAGCAGCCAGCCAAGGGAGTCAGAGAAAGGGGCTGCCTAGCACAGGTGGCTGCTTAATATAGGTCAAATGTATAGTAAAACAACATATAGGGAATCTTGAAACTGGCTGCTTAATACAGGTTGGCTGCTTAATGGAGGTGACCACTAACACAGGTTTGACTGTATATTGTATTGCCAAAGGCAAGGTTATTGCCAATTTTGCAATAAAACATATTGTATTGTATAGTATTATCCGAGTGTGTTATACGTTTATTTATCGTCGCTACCGGTTCATGTAATTCTTCTTAGTTTATACAAATATATTTTAGCTCGATTGCGAAACAAGTTCTTATAACTTATATTAATCACTCTCGAGAACTCATTCCTGATGGAAACCATCGCCACGAGGGATAGAGAAGAGGCAACGTTGAATTTAAGCTCCAGCGGGGCTCAAGCTCCAGGCCTTTCGCACATGAAGCGAAAGCGCTACCACTGCGCTATCATGACTTCCACAAAAGAATTTGTGGTTCAAGTTTAGATCAATCTTTCAAACAACTAGAATAATTTGAAGATTGCGATATGCTGAAGAGATGAGGTTTGTATGGTGAGTGGGCAATGGGGGATTATGTCACATGACCCTCTAACGTTACTTTTCATGTTTTGCAAACTATATCCACATAGTTTGATTTAACCATATTTTATTGTATATGCATATTAGACAGTACAATTGACATACATGCATGATACAGAATAGAAATTAACAATGTATAAGATGCATACATACATTTGTGTAACATTGCAAAAGGGTCATGCCACAAGTTATAACCAACATTAGAAAACGGCCCTTCCCTTCCACATAGTTTTGGATTGCTCCTCGAGTACATGTTGATGTTTTTACAGGACAGATGAATGGTTGGCCAGTGATACAGATTCGTGTATTGAATGAACTCATGTACTCGGCTAGAAGGATGGGCAATATGCCCTTAGCTATCAGGTAACAAGGAACATTGCAACTGTTCACTATCTCTCGTTCATAATGCTATTCCATTATATACTCTAATGTACATTCCGAATATATGACATCAAGCTTAAAATTCTAACATTAGTTCAGGAGACATTAAGTATTTGACCGTTTCTCACATTGTGCATCGTATTATTTGGGGAGAAATATTAATTTTGTACTTTCTGTACATAGAAATGGATATTTTCTAGCTAGGAGAACAATAGATCTATTATCAAGCGGTCTAGGGTTAGCTGCTATGTGGCTAGGAGAACAATATATATATTGTCTAGTGGTCTAGGGTTAGCTGCTATGTGGCTAGGAGAACAATATATCTATTGTCTAATGGTCTAGGGTTAGCTGCTATGTGGCTAGGAGAACAATAGATCTATTATCAAGCGGTCTAGGGTTAGCTGCTATGTGGCTAGGAGAACAATAGATCTATTATCAAGTGGTCTAGGGTTAGCTGCTATGTGGCTAGGAGAACAATAGATTTATTACCAAGTGGTCTAGGGTTAGCTGCTATGTGGCTAGGAGAACAATAGATCTATTATCAAGTGGTCTAGGGTTAGCTGCTATGTGGCTAGGAGAACAATAGATCTATTATCAAGCGGTCTAGGGTTAGCTGCTATGTGGCTAGGAGAACAATAGATCTATTACCAAGCGGTCTAGGGTTAGCTGCTATGTGGCTAGGAGAACAATAGATCTATTATCAAGTGGTCTAGTGTTAGCTGCTATGTGGCTAGGAGAACAATAGATCTATTACCAAGCGGTCTAGGGTTAACTGATGTAGCAATAAATGCTCTGGCCTAGCTAATAGCACAAAAGCGAGAACCAATGGGTAGCCACTTCAGTATCTATTTGTAGGAATATCCGTCCATCTGTCTGTACTCCACTGATGTTACACTACTGGGGGGAGACTATTTACACATGTATCCACGAGTCTAGAGTTGATCATGAACTTTCTCCCACAGGTACATGACCATGTATCCACTAGTCTAGAGTTGATCATGAACTTTCTCCCACAGGTACATGACCATGTATCCACGAGTCTAGAGTTGATCATGAACTTTCTCCCACAGGTACATGTATCCACGAGTCTAGAGTTGATCATGAACTTTCTCCCACAGGTACATGACCATGTATCCACGAGTCTAGAGTTGATCATGAACTTTCTCCCACAGGTACATGACCATGTATCCACTAGTCTAGAGTTGATCATGAACTTTCTCCCACAGGTACATGACCATGTATCCACGAGTCTAGAGTTGATCATGAACTTTCTCCCACAGGTACATGACCATGTATCCACGAGTCTAGAGTTGATAATGAACTTTCTACAACAGGTACATGACCATGTATCCACGAGTCTAGAGTTGATCATGAACTATCTCTCACAGGTACATGTATCCACGAGTCTAGAGTTGATCATGAACTTTCTCCCACAGGTACATGACCATGTATCCACGAGTCTAGAGTTGATCATGAACTTTCTCCCACAGGTACATGTATCCACGAGTCTAGAGTTGATCATGAACTTTCTCCCACAGGTACATGACCATGTACCCACGAGTCTAGAGTTGATCATGAACTTTCTCCCACAGGTACATGACCATGTATCCACGAGTCTAGAGTTGATCATGAACTTTCTACAACAGGTACATGACCATGTATCCACGAGTCTAGAGTTGATCATGAACTATCTCTCACAGGTACATGACCATGTATCCACGAGTCTAGAGTTGATCATGAACTATCTCTCACAGGTACATGTATCCACGAGTCTAGAGTTGATCATGAACTTTCTCCAACAGGTACATGACCATGCTGATGCATGAGTCTAGAGTTGATCATGAACTATCTCTCACAGGTACATGTACCCACGAGTCTAGAGTTGATCATGAACTTTCTCCAACAGGTACATGACCATGCTGATGCATGAGTCTAGAGTTGATCATGAACTTTATCCCACAGGTACATGGCCATGTATCCACGAGTCTAGAGTTGATCATGAACTTTCTCCCACAGGTACATGACCATGTATCCACGAGTCTAGAGTTGATCATGAACTTTCTCCAACAGGTACATGACCATGCTGATGCATGAGTCTAGAGTTGATCATGAACTTTCTCTCACAGGTACATGACCATACTGATGCATAACCAGCTGCGCTATATGAATGCACAGGAGAAAAGCGAGCTGGTAACCAGCCTGGAGAGCTTCACATCACACCATGAGGGCACCACACAACCCCTGGCACTGGACTCCGGGATCATTGTGCCTCATGTACCACTGCTTAATCTGCCCCTAGTCAAGTAAGTAGAAAGTTTAAACTTTATTTATTTTACAACGATTTCGAAGCAAGTTCTAACAACTTATATTAATCACTCTCGTTGGCGCGGATGAAAGCGTATATGTGGTCATTCGTGTGGGAGGAAACCAGAGTACCCGGAGATATACCAACCTGTCCGATTTGGCGACCATACCATCTCTCATACTTCCTGGTCCGAGGATCGAACCCGGGTTGCATTGGTGAGAAGTGAGCGTGCTAACCACTGCGCTAATCGGACAGTAAGTATATACTAAGTATTGTAACAAGTACTCGGAAGAACGTCCGAGTATCGGAATTTACTCGATTTGTAACAAAAGTAAAGTAAAGTGTTTGTTTATTATAGTGTCACCCCTATTTAAAGGGCCAGCCATTTCTGAGTATATGAGACACCTCTTTTTATGAACATCAGTACTTACCGATTCCTATGCTTGTATGCCAGGCTGGTAGGCAATCGGTAACTATTATTTAACTAGCTGGCGGCTCACCAACCGGTCATATCAGAACGGACCCCTGACGAGATTCGAACCTTCGACCTCCCGCTCGGTAGGACGCCTTAATCACTAGGCCACGGAGACGGTATGTGTCATCAGACGGGTATTGATGCCAATTGTTCCTTTCAATTTTTAATAAATATCAGGGATCATTCTAGAGGGCGATGTGGGCGAAATAGTCGCCCTAGAGACCCTGAATTCTCCCTATGGGGGCCCCACTTCTCACTACAAATTTCATACAAAATTTTGTCCAGTAAGATACACTGGCCCATTATAAAGCACTCCTATTCAAATGTTGTATTTAATGGTCATACTGTTTAACCATATTTTGTTGAAATTTATTGAATAACACCATTTAAGGACGCGATCACTCACTTTCTCACTTCTCCCAAAAATATTTGACCTAGAATGAACCCTGAAATACAGTAATTAATAATTATCTTAATCTGGGACCATATTCAGGGGCCAATAATCCACATGCCAAACCACAAGTGTGAAAATAATCCGTGTTTACGGGTATTCTTTCAATAAACAAGTCAACAGTTTGACATTATTGGCAGATGTTTGAGACAGACTTGACTGTTCATAATTCCCTTGACTGACTGCTGGAGACAGACTTGACTGTTCATAATTCCCTTGACTGGCTGCTGGAGACAGACTTGACTGTTCATAATTCCCTTGACTGGCTGCTGGAGACAGACTTGACTGTTCATAATTCCCTTGACTGACTGCTGGAGACAGACTTGACTGTTCATAATTCCCTTGACTGGCTGCTGGAGACAGACTTGACTGTTCATAATTCCCTTGACTGGCTGCTGGAGACAGACTTGACTGTTCATAATTCCCTTGACTGACTGCTGGAGACAGACTTGACTGTTCATATTCAGGGATCATTTTAGAGGGCGATGTGAGCGAAATTGTCGCCCTTGGGACCCTGACTTCGCCCTCTGGGGGGCCCCACTTCTCCTCTTTTACGATTTTCTCAAACAAAATTTTGTCTAGTAAGATACACTGGCCCATTATAAAATTATAAAGCACTCCTTTGTATTTAATGGTTGTACTGTGCATTTTAACCCTATTTTGCAGAAGTATAGTAAAGAACACCATTTAAGGAAGCGATCACGTGCTTTCTCACTTCTCCCATTAATTCTGACCTAGAATGAACCCTGACCTAGAATGAACCCTGACCTAGAATGAACCCTGACCTAGAATGAACCGTGCGTATTTGATGGTATTATGCGACTTGTTACAGATCATTTACTCTCATGCCACTACAAGACCACCTACAACCCAAAACATTGCACTGTGAGGACGACCCCTCGGATAACGTGTTTATATTTACCCCCCTCCACCTCGGAGCCACAGACACAGGGGCCATCAAAACAGATATGGGTAAGTTACGAATATTTCCACTTTTCCAAAAATAAATTATACAGTGAAACTGTCTTAAGCAGCCAGCCACATGAATCACAGAATGTGGTTGCTTAGCACAGGTGAACTGTATGTTAATAGATATCAAATGTATAAAAAACATATCTGGAAACTGTCTTAAGCAGCCAGCCACATGAATCACAGAATGTGGTTGCTTAGCACAGGTGAACTGTATGTTAATAGATATCAAATGTATAAAAAACATATCTGGAAACTGTCTTAAGCAGCCAGCCACATGAATCACAGAATGTGGTTGCTTAGCACAGGTGAACTGTATGTTAATAGATATCAAATGTATAAAAAACATATCTGGAAACTGTCTTAAGCAGCCAGCCACATGAATCACAGAATGTGGTTGCTTAGCACAGGTGAACTGTATGTTAATAGATATCAAATGTATAAAAAACATATCTGGAAACTGTCTTAAGCAGCCAGCCACATGAATCACAGAATGTGGTTGCTTAGCACAGGTGAACTGTATGTTAATAGATATCAAATGTATAAAAAACATATCTGGAAACTGTCTTAAGCAGCCAGCCACATGAATCACAGAACGTGGTTGCTTAGCACAGGTGAACTTTATGTTAATAGATGTCAAATGTATAAAAAAAAACATTTTGAATGTGGAAACTGTCTTAAGCAGCCAGCCAAAGGAATCACAGAATGTGGTTGCTTAGCACAGGTGAACTGTATGTTAATAGATGTCAAATGTATAAAAAACATATCTGGAAACTGTCTTAAGCAGCCAGCCAAAGGAATCACAGAAAGTGGCTGCTTAGCACAGGTGAACTTTATGTTAATAGATGTCAAATGTATAAAAAAAACAGTTTTGGAATCTGGAAACTGTCTTAAGCAGCCAGCCAAAGGAATCACAGAAAGTGGTTGCTTAGCACAGATGAACTGTATGCTAATAGATGTCAAATGTATACAAAAAAACATATTTTGGAAACTGGCTTCTTAATACAGGTTAGTTGCTTAATGGAGGTGACCACTAACACAGGTTTGACTGTATTCATCTACTGTCAGATGAACTTGTTCTTGTGAAATTCTACTAATTATCTCCCTTTATGGATATTTGTTAAATAAAATCACCAATAACTTATAATTTAAAAATAGCGTAGATGCCTTCAGCCTCCACACTCTCCAACCACCTCCAATGTAGTTCATACCCCGATGGAAATTCTAAGCCCGGGATTCATTTTTTAATTGCAGATTTCAGCTGGGTTGATGGTGATATATCTGAAGTACATATGCGGGTGAGCAACCCGATGCCGGATGAACTGAGGATCTCGCAGTTAACCGTGATAGCAGAGGGAGTAGAAGTCGAGGCCTTCTCAGCTTCCCACATTATTCCAGCGGAGGCAGCCTCGTACGTCGTGAAGGTCATGATACGACCAACTTCAACTGGTGATCTCAAAATATTAGGTTTGTCTAAAAGTTCGCAGATAATTCATGCAATTTTATCATTCGTAGTCTAATAATAATTTTTTTTTAAATATATATACGAGCGCCTCATTGGCTGTGTGGTTAATGTAGTTGACTCAAGAGAGGAAGCCATCCAGCTTGCAGAAGGTCGGTGGTTCTACCATGCTGTCCGTCCGTGTCTGAAATACTGCTCGGCAGGGGCACCTGGAGGCTTCCTTCACTAGCTGGAGAGTCTACCCTGCTGTCCGTCCGTGTCTGAAATACTGCTCGGCAGGGCACCTGGAGGCTTCCTTCACTAGCTGGAGAGTCTACCCTGCTGTCCGTCCGTGTCTGAAATACTGCTCAGCACAGCACCTGGAGTCTTCCTTCACTAGCTGGAGAGTCTACCCTGCTGTCCGTCCGTGTCTGAAATACTGCTCAGCACAGCACCTGGAGTCTTCCTTCACTAGCTGGAGAGTTGCCAGATGACCACAGCTGTTGGTGCGACTTTATAATATAAATTTAAAAAAACAAAGCGTCTCCGTGGCCCAGTGGTTAAAGCGTCCACCTACGGAGTGGAAGGTTCGAATCTCATCAGGAGTCCGTTCTGATATGGCCGGTTGGTGAGCCGCCAGCTAGTTAAATAATGGTTACCGATTGCCTACCAGCCTGGCGCCTGGCATACAACCATAGGATTCGGGAATTACTGATGTACATAAAAAAAAGGTGTCTCATAAGTCAGAAATGGCTGGCCCTTTAAATACCATATTTAGCTATGTATAGTGCGCTATCGTGTATAATGCGCACCCACGATTTGGCACGAAAATCGGGGAAAAACTGAGTTCCGATGTATACTGCGCACGTGAAAAACGCAATTTTCCAAGTCAAAATTTAACATTTCTCAAGAATCGCTAAAAATTGTGCTCCGTGATTTTTACAACTTATATTAATCACTCGAGAAACGGTAACGCACTCAGGCATGATGTCATGAAAACTACATGCATATCGTTCTCAACACGTTCTCAAACATGTCAGCAGATGCTCAAACTTCTCAACACGTGTAGCCTACCTAATTAACTGGGACCCATTGTGAATGGTTTGTCGAAATTAATTATCGCTACAAACAATTGAAATACTGTAGCCAAAAAAAGTGTTTTTTTTATGCAATGCATTGTACATAGTAAATATTTCCCGTAAAAATAACCAACACATCGTGTCTTTTAATCATGTCGTATTTAAAAACATACGGTATATTAAATCAAATAAACTATAATTACAAAGTTTCTTTACCTCTATGATATCGTACGAAAGGCAGTGTCGCTTTATGCGGCGAAGTACGCGAAAAGTACGGGAAATATTACATACGATAAAACCACGTGATATCAAATCGCCATTTTTTATGCATTTAGTAATTTCAATTAAATTCTTCAAAGTTTGCCAAAATAAACGCAATATATGCTAATTTTGTGGTCTTATTCATTTATTTATATAGACTATCGGCAACTGGTTTTAATAACTAGTTTATAACGTTTGTCGAGTGTAACAAATTATAGAATGACTGTGGGGCCGTTCGGGTCGAATTTCATGAAATATTGGTCAATTTTGGTCCGGAAAAAAATGTCCTGATGTCTGTACTGGTGTATAATGCGCAGTAGATAAAATGGATGAGGATTTCAGTAAGAAATGTGCGCACTATACATAGCTAAATACGGTAGGGTGACACTATAATAAACAAACACTTTACTTTTACTTTACGTATGATCATGAAAATGTCGATTGCACAGACACCTGCCACAGATTGTCATACCCAACCACGAGAGATGGACATATTGTATGCATACAGTAAGATTCTCTGCACAATTTATAAACATTATGGGTCACTCAAGAATGACTCTGCCTGAAGGTGACCACTAATGGAGGTGACCACTAATGGAGGTGAACACTAATGAAGGTGACCACTAATGAAGGTGAACACTAATGAAGGTGACCACTAATGAAGGAGAACAATGGAGGTGACCACTAATGGAGGTGAACAATGAAGGTGAACAATGGAGGTGACCACTAATGGAGGTGAACAATGAAGGTGACCACTAATGGAGGTGAACAATGAAGGTGACCACTAATGAAGGTGACCACTAATGAAGGTGACCACTAATGAAGGTGAACAATGAAGGTGACCACTAATGGAGGTGACCACTAATGAAGGTGACCACTAATGAAGGTGAACAATGAAGGTGACCACTAATGGAGGTGACCACTAATGGAGGTGAACAATGAAGGTGACCACTAATGAAGGTGACCACTAATGAAGGTGACCACTAATGAAGGTGAACAATGAAGGTGACCACTAATGGAGGTGAACAATGAAGGTGACCACTAATGGAGGTGACCACTAATGGAGGTGACCACTAATGAAGGTGAACAATGAAGGTGACCACTAATGGAGGTGACCACTAATGGAGGTGAACAATGAAGGTGACCACTAATGGAGGTGAACAATGAAGGTGACCACTAATGAAGGTGACCACTAATGAAGGTGAACAATGAAGGTGACCACTAATGGAGGTGACCACTAATGGAGGTGAACAATGAAGGTGACCACTAATGGAGGTGAACACTAATGGAGGTGAACAATGGAGGTGACCACTAATGGAGGTGAACAATGGAGGTGACCACTAATGGAGGTGAACACTAATGAAGGTGACCACTAATGAAGGTGAACAATGAAGGTGACCACTAATGGAGGTGACCACTAATGGAGGTGAACAATGGAGGTGACCACTAATGAAGGTGACCACTAATGGAGGAGACCACTAATGAAGGTGACCACTAATGAAGGTGACCACTAATGAAGGTGAACAATGAAGGTGACCACTAATGGAGGAGACCACTAATGGAGGTGACCACTAATGAAGGTGACCACTAATGAAGGTGACCACTAATGAAGGTGAACAATGAAGGTGACCACTAATGGAGGTGACCACTAATGGAGGTGACCACTAATGTAGGTGACCACTAAGGAAGGTGACCACTAATGGAGGTGACCACTAATGAAGGTGAACAATGAAGGTGACCACTAATGAAGGTGAACAATGAAGGTGACCACTAATGGAGGAGACCACTAATGGAGGTGACCACTAATGAAGGTGACCACTAATGAAGGTGACCACTAATGAAGGTGAACAATGAAGGTGACCACTAATGGAGGTGACCACTAATGGAGGTGACCACTAATGTAGGTGACCACTAAGGAAGGTGACCACTAATGGAGGTGACCACTAATGAAGGTGAACAATGAAGGTGACCACTAATGGAGGTGACCACTAATGGAGGTGAACAATGAAGGTGACCACTAATGGAGGTGACCACTAATGGAGGTGAACAATGAAGGTGACCACTAATGAAGGTGACCACTAATGAAGGTGAACAATGAAGGTGACCACTAATGGAGGTGACCACTAATGGAGGTGACCACTAATGAAGGTGAACAATGAAGGTGACCACTAATGGAGGTGACCACTAATGGAGGTGACCACTAATGTAGGTGACCACTAAGGAAGGTGACCACTAATGAAGGTGAACAATGAAGGTGACCACTAATGAAGGTGACCACTAATGAAGGTGACCACTAATGAAGGTGACCACTAATGGAGGTGACCACTAATGGAGGTGACCACTAATGGAGGAGACCACTAATGAAGGTGACCACTAATGAAGGTGACCACTAATGAAGGTGAACAATGAAGGTGACCACTAATGGAGGTGACCACTAATGAAGGTGACCACTAATGAAGGTGACCACTAATGAAGGTGAACAATGAAGGTGACCACTAATGGAGGTGACCACTAATGGAGGTGACCACTAATGGAGGTGACCTAATGAAGGTGACCACTAATGGAGGTGACCACTAATGAAGGTGACCACTAATGGAGGTGACCACTAATGGAGGTGACCACTAATGGAGGTGAACAATGAAGGTGACCACTAATGGAGGAGAACAATGGAGGTGACCACTAATGAAAGTGAACAATGAAGGTGACCACTAATGGAGGTGAACAATGAAGGTGACCAGTAATGGAGGTGACCACTAATGGAGGTGACCACTAATGAAGGAGAACAATGGAGGTGACCACTAATGGAGGTGAACAATGAAGGTGAACAATGGAGGTGACCACTAATGGAGGTGAACAATGAAGGTGACCACTAATGGAGGTGAACAATGAAGGTGACCACTAATGAAACAATGAAGGTGACCACTAATGGAGGTGACCACTAATGGAGGTGACCACTAATGTAGGTGACCACTAAGGAAGGTGACCACTAATGGAGGTGAACAATGAAGGTGAACAATGAAGGTGACCACTAATGAAGGTGAACAATGAAGGTGACCACTAATGGAGGAGACCACTAATGGAGGTGACCACTAATGAAGGTGACCACTAATGAAGGTGACCACTAATGAAGGTGAACAATGAAGGTGACCACTAATGGAGGTGACCACTAATGGAGGTGACCACTAATGTAGGTGACCACTAAGGAAGGTGACCACTAATGGAGGTGACCACTAATGAAGGTGAACAATGAAGGTGACCACTAATGAAGGTGAACAATGAAGGTGACCACTAATGGAGGAGACCACTAATGGAGGTGACCACTAATGAAGGTGACCACTAATGAAGGTGACCACTAATGAAGGTGAACAATGAAGGTGACCACTAATGGAGGTGACCACTAATGGAGGTGACCACTAATGTAGGTGACCACTAAGGAAGGTGACCACTAATGGAGGTGACCACTAATGAAGGTGACCACTAATGAAGGTGAACAATGAAGGTGACCACTAATGGAGGTGACCACTAATGGAGGTGACCACTAATGTAGGTGACCACTAATGAAGGTGACCACTAATGGAGGTGACCACTAATGAAGGTGAACAATGAAGGTGACCACTAATGAAGGTGACCACTAATGAAGGTGACCACTAATGAAGGTGACCACTAATGGAGGTGACCACTAATGGAGGTGACCACTAATGAAGGTGACCACTAATGAAGGTGAACAATGAAGGTGACCACTAATGGAGGTGACCACTAATGGAGGTGACCACTAATGTAGGTGACCACTAAGGAAGGTGACCACTAATGGAGGTGACCACTAATGGAGGTGACCACTAATGAAGGTGACCACTAATGGAGGTGAACAATGAAGGTGACCACTAATGGAGGAGAACAATGGAGGTGACCACTAATGACAGTGAACAATGAAGGTGACCACTAATGGAGGTGAACAATGAAGGTGACCACTAATGAAGGTGACCACTAATGAAGGTGAACAATGAAGGTGACCACTAATGGAGGTGACCACTAATGGAGGTGACCACTAATGTAGGTGACCACTAAGGAAGGTGACCACTAATGGAGGTGACCACTAATGGAGGTGACCACTAATGAAGGTGACCACTAATGGAGGTGAACAATGAAGGTGACCACTAATGGAGGAGAACAATGGAGGTGACCACTAATGACAGTGAACAATGAAGGTGACCACTAATGGAGGTGAACAATGAAGGTGACCACTAATGAAGGTGACCACTAATGAAGGTGAACAATGAAGGTGACCACTAATGGAGGTGACCACTAATGGAGGTGACCACTAATGTAGGTGACCACTAAGGAAGGTGACCACTAATGGAGGTGACCACTAATGAAGGTGACCACTAATGAAGGTGAACAATGAAGGTGACCACTAATGGAGGTGACCACTAATGGAGGTGACCACAATGAAGGTGACCACTAATGAAGGTGACCACTAATGGAGGTGACCACTAATGAAGGTGAACAATGAAGGTGACCACTAATGAAGGTGACCACTAATGAAGGTGACCACTAATGAAGGTGACCACTAATGGAGGTGAACAATGAAGGTGACCACTAAGAATGAAGGTGACCACTAATGGAGGTGAACAATGAAGGTGACCACTAATGGAGGTGACCACTAATGGAGGTGACCACTAATGAAGGTGACCACTAAGGAAGGTGACCACTAATGAAGGTGAACAATGAAGGTGACCACTAATGAAGGTGACCACTAATGAAGGTGACCACTAATGGAGGTGACCACTAATGGAGGTGACCACTAATGGAGGTGACCACTAATGAAGGTGACCACTAATGAAGGTGAACAATGAAGGTGACCACTAATGGAGGTGACCACTAATGAAGGTGACCACTAATGAAGGTGACCACTAATGAAGGTGAACAATGAAGGTGACCACTAATGGAGGTGACCACTAATGGAGGTGACCACTAATGTAGGTGACCACTAATGAAGGTGACCACTAATGGAGGTGACCACTAATGAAGGTGACCACTAATGGAGGTGAACAATGAAGGTGACCACTAATGGAGGAGAACAATGGAGGTGACCACTAATGAAAGTGAACAATGAAGGTGACCACTAATGGAGGTGAACAATGAAGGTGACCACTAATGGAGGTGACCACTAATGGAGGTGACCACTAATGAAGGAGAACAATGGAGGTGACCACTAATGGAGGTGAACAATGAAGGTGAACAATGGAGGTGACCACTAATGGAGGTGAACAATGAAGGTGACCACTAATGGAGGTGAACAATGAAGGTGACCACTAATGAAACAATGAAGGTGACCACTAATGGAGGTGACCACTAATGAAGGTGAACAATGAAGGTGACCACTAATGGAGGTGACCACTAATGGAGGTGAACAATGAAGGTGAACAATGAAGGTGACCACTAATGAAGGTGAACAATGAAGGTGACCACTAATGGAGGTGACCACTAATGGAGGTGACCACTAATGGAGGTGACCACTAATGTAGGTGACCACTAATGAAGGTGACCACTAATGGAGGTGACCACTAATGAAGGTGAACAATGAAGGTGACCACTAATGGAGGGACCACTATAGGTGAACAATGAAGGTGACCACTAATGAAGGTGACCACTAATGAAGGTGAACAATGAAGGTGACCACTAATGGAGGTGACCACTAATGGAGGTGACCACTAATGAAGGTGAACAATGAAGGTGACCACTAATGGAGGTGACCACTAATGGAGGTGACCACTAATGTAGGTGACCACTAAGGAAGGTGACCACTAATGGAGGTGACCACTAATGGAGGTGACCACTAATGGAGGTGAACAATGAAGGTGACCACTAATGAAGGTGACCACTAATGAAGGTGAACAATGAAGGTGACCACTAATGGAGGTGAACAATGAAGGTGACCAGTAATGGAGGTGACCACTAATGGAGGTGACCACTAATGGAGGTGAACAATGAAGGTGACCACTAATGGAGGTGCCCACTAATGAAGGTGAACAATGAAGGTGACCACTAATGAAGGTGACCACTAATGGAGGTGACCAGTAATGGAGGTGAACACTAATGAAGGTGACCACTAATGAAGGTGACCACTAATGGAGGTGACCACTAATGGAGGTGACCACTAATGAAGGTGACCACTAATGGAGGTGACCACTAACACAGGTTTGACTATATATTTTGTTTCATATTTCAGGATACAGCACTAAGGTGTTTGGTGTGAAGAGCAACTGCCGACTACGAGACTGTTCCGCGTTTCTTCAGACATTTTTTACAGTCAAGGTCATACCAGCATTGCCGCAGATCAGCCTTACCTCTTCCCTGCCAAAATCTGCTAGCTTTCTCTCATTTGGTGAAGAATTTAACATGGTTACTAGCGCCACGGCTGTGTTATATACTGGACAGAGGTATGTGGTGTGCCACGGCTGTGTTATATACTGGACAGAGGTATGTGGTGTGCCACGGGTGTGTTATATACTGGACAGAGGTATGTGGTGTGCCACGGCTATGTTATATACTGGACAGAGGTATGTGGTGAACCACGGCTGTGTTATATACTGGACAGAAGTATGTGGTGTGCCACGGCTGTGTTATATACTGGACAGAGGTATGTGGTGAGCCACGGCTGTGTTATATACTGGACAGAGGTATGTGGTGTGCCAAGCTGTGTTATATACTGGACAGAGGTATGTGGTGTGCCACGGCTGTGTTATATACTGGACAGAGGTATGTGGTGTGCCACGGCTGTGTTATATACTGCACAGAGGTATGTGGTGTGCCACGGCTGTGTTATATACTGGACAGAGGTATGTGGTGAGCCACGGCTGTGTTATATACTGGACAGAGGTATGTGGTGAACCACGGCTGTGTTATATACTGGACAGAGGTATGTGGTTAGCCACGGGTGTGTTATATACTGGACAGAGGTATGTGATGTGCCACGGCTGTGTTATATACTGGACAGAGGTATGTGGTTAGCCATGGCTGTGTTATATACTGGACAGAGGTATGTGGTGTGCCACGGCTGTGTTATATACTGGACAGAGGTATGTGGTTAGCCACGACTGTGTTATATACTGGACAGAGGTATGTGGTTAGCCACGACTGTGTTATATACTGGACAGAGGTATGTGGTGTGCCACGGCTGTGTTATATACTGGACAGAGGTATGTGGTTAGCCACGACTGTGTTATATACTGGACAGAGGTATGTGGTGAACCACGGCTGTGTTATATACTGGACAGAGGTATGTGGTGACAGATATGTATTTCCACAGTGGAATTCTGCTTATAGACCGTAATGCAAAATAGCGCATACCGTATTTACTCTCCTATAAGACGCGATTTTATCACCAGATCTCAAAGTGGCTTCCCGTCTTGTAACCTAGTGATAAAAAAGAAAATCAGTTTGTTCAGAGCCGTTACGATTGTGCCCTTAGCATTTAAAACCCACATTGCCTCTTCTCTCTCCCTCGTGGCGATGGATTCCATCAGGAATGAGGTCTCGAGAGTGATTAATATAAGTTGAAAGAACTTGTTTTGCAATCGAGCTAAAAAATAAATTTGTATAAACTAGTTTTTGATGGCCTTGCCACGAGACCTCGGTTTAAATCCCATCTGAAAGACTGTTAATTTTATTATGGTCAGACGGGGGATCGAGTCATACTCTGGGTGTTTATATGGGGGAGGGGGAGATTATGCCCTACACTCATATTTACCCCATGTCCTACTGTATTTACTTTATCTTACTGTATTTGTCTGCTTATTAAATTCAACCGTTAAATTATAATCACCATGGAAACAATATACAATGTGATATGTTAAAATTTAAAGATATATGCTCCGAATATTGTGCCGTATCAGATTGTGCAACGTTTTATATTACGTAAAGAAAGTAAAAAATGAATTTAATCTGTATCGAGATTGTTTTCTGTTTTCAGTTGTGAGTGTACTGTGACGTTACAAAACACAGGTAGACTTCCTGTTGAGCTTGTGAATGTTAGCCTCGAGTCCATGCGTATGACAGGTAATTGTGACATTCTGCATGGTGGGATGTATAGTGAACTGCCTCTCTGTATGACACCCTGCATGGGGTGGGTATAATAATACCTATCTATATGTCTGTACAGATGTCTGTCACAAAGTGTGTTTGCGCTAGATCTTTTAAAGCCATTTTCTTGGATTTACACAATACTTTCAGAGGAATGATCAGTACCAAGCCTAATTGTCATTAATACCCTTAGAATATTACCTGTAGAAAGAAACCAATGTCTAACTCTTTCCAGATTTTATTTATAGATTATGCCTCAGCAGTTATTTATAGACTATGCATCAGAAGTTATTTATAGACTATGCATCAGAAGTTATATATAGACTGCCTCAGAAGTTATTTATAGACTATGCAACAGAAGTTTTTATTTATAGACTATGCATCAAAAGTTATTTATAGACTATGCATCAGAAGTTATTTATAGACTGCATCAGAAGTTATTTATAGACTGCATCAGAAGTTATTTATAGACTATGCATCAGAAGTTTTTATTTATAGACTATGCATCAGAAGTTATTTATAGACTATGCATCAGAAGTTTTTATTTATAGACTATGCAACAGAAGTTATTTATAGACTATGCATCAGAAGTTATTTATAGACTATGCATCAGAAGTTTTTATTGCATCAGAAGTTTTTATTTATAGACTGCATCAGAAGTTATTTATAGACTATGCATCAGAAGTTATTTATAGGCTATGCATCAG
>CM026396.1:44652200-44694565 GCA_014843695.1 Archivesica marissinica
CACGTGTCCACCGGATACTCGCCACATTATCTTCTTTTTGGATGGTACCCTCGTTTAGCTATAGACGCATTCCTTGGAGTGAAAGACTCTGCTGAGAAAAGTAGCACCAAGGAGAACTATGCAGCTAAACTGAGGAAGCGGCTTGATTTTGCCTACAAAGTTGCCAAAGAGAATTCTGAAAGACAGACCAACAGACACAAGAAGTACTACGACAGTAGAGTGAGACACTCAACATTAGAAGTTGGCGACATAGTTCTAGTCAAGAACTTAACACCCAAAGGGAAACTGGATGACAAATGGCAGAGGGAACCATACCTTGTAACAGATATCCCTAGTGAAAATCTGCCAGTATACAGAGTGAAGAGGGAGAATGGCAAGGGACCGGTGAAAGTTCTTCACAGAAATTTACTGCTACCCTTGAATTCCATTCCATACCATGACATCATCCAGGAACCAGAGACACCAAAGCCCAAACCAAGACCCAGGCTGGTGAGATCTAAACCAGATCAAATTCAGGAGGTCAGCATGGAATCGGATGCAGAGTCCTCAAGTGGGTCAGATACCAGTGAGTCAGTCCCGAGGTACATTGTACCAGCTAGGAGACCGATACCCGAGCCCCGTGTCAACAGGTGCAGACCGGAGCAGCCATCTAGCATCCCACATGCTAGTTGTGAGGGTGACTCCAGTAATGTTGCTACTGGTAGGAACAGTCTAGTCTCTGATTTTCAGCGGGATACATCTAGTTTCATAGACTCAAGTTATTCTAGGTCTATACCTCACAATTCTTCTGATTTTCATATTTCAGATTTATCGAGACGTCAACCGTCAGCAATAGGTAACGAATCCGGGACTGTAGACAGAAATTCTATGCGGATTATGTCGCCGGTGTCCCAGGAATTCATACCTAGGCAGAGACCCCAGAGAGACAGGAGACCCCCTAACAGATATGGAGAGTGGGTTGCTCCCATAACAGCAAATGTTGATATTCTCCCGCAACATAATGGTATATATTATGTGTAAACAGAGGAGAATAATGTCAGTTTCAAATTCAATATGTATTGATATTTTCAGATGTCTTTATTTTTTCAGTTTCTAGTCTCATTTGTGTTATTTAACCGTAACATATTTGTTTCAGATTAACTGCATGTACAAATGTACATTTCCAGAGTAAAATTTGCATTTATTCTGATATTTTATCTTGCAGATTTCTAAGAGATTCCTGAAGAGAACAGCACTATGGAACAGTATCCATATTCATTTTAGTAATTGATAATAACCATTATGTATATTCATGTACATTGACAACATTTATGTTTCAGAGATATTTGAGACAGTACCTTTAATTAGTATATTTTTAATTGAAACAGTACCTGTAACCTGATGATTATGTGTACTGTACCTTTAATTGTGAATTTGGGAATATACCTTTAATTGTCACAACTTTGGTATTATACCTTTAACAGATGTTATTGGGTCATACATCTTTAATTTCAAATAAATGTTTATTAGGCATTTATTTCAGCATTTCAGGTTAATTACCTTTAATTTCAGCTGAAGTCAACTACTGCTGATGATGGCGCTGACAGACTAACAGCGACAGCATTAATTGATTGTGATATATCGATTTGAAATGTTTCGATATAATTGTTGTATTCTTTTCACTATAATTGTTGTATTATTTCAGTATAGTTGTCGAAACAATAAATTACAAATGTGCATACTGCATAATATGTAGTTGAAAATATTTCTTGTATTAATAATTATTACAGGTTGAATTTCATCATGTGTAATAGTAGAGGGTACTGTAATTTTAGTTGTAGATAGTTGAGTATTGAAATGTCAGGAGACATTTTCTCCTAGCAGAGGAGAATGTCACAGGTTGTACTATAGGAGTATAATCGTGTTTTACCGTGAACAGCGTAGCTTAAGATATAAAACTGCTTAAACATCGCGCATGCGTTTACCGCCTTTTCAATTCGTGTATCTTCGTTCTTTGTCATATGCAACGGAATTGAATCGGGGATATTCGACAATCTACGTCGGAGACGGAAATTAGAGATGTTTCCCGGGGCAATTTGCCGTGCACGTGTTTTGTCTCGTGAACACTTGTCAGTCTGTTTGTACGGTGTCCAATCGTTTTGTTTGTTGTATTTGTATGAATGAAAGATTGTATGAACGTGGATGAGAGCTTTGCATGGATTGGGTACTAATATATTTCTTCCCACAACTATACCTCCGTGCTTGGTCACAACCCAGGAGAACTCTTACGAGTAACATGTTAAAGTTATAAAGAGATTATAATACAATAGTCTACCAATTTATATTGAGTAGTTACAGACAGACACTGTGGTAAGTTTTGTATTATATTAACATCGGTTTTCTACAGGTATATGTCTGGTTTTATGAAATGATTGAAATGTGTTATACTTTGTTTTTATATGCTCTTGTATGTATTTACTTATGTTTTAGGCCTTTTTCCATATACGGAAACTGTGAATAAAGAAATATAACGAACCTACGCCAGAATACAGAAACAGAGCTACCGGGAGAGACCAAAGACAAAAATACTATCCCAGTACAAATAAAAACTTTTAAAATGTGTGTTTGTTTAGTTTAAACAATATATATGTATTTGAATTGTGTGTGTGTTTTACGTTTATTTATCGTCGCTACTAGTTGCCCCTATGAGCGACGCCTACTGAAGAGATTAGTAATTTTAGATTTTTGGAGGATAGTGCAATGATACAGACAGAGACCCAGTCCAGAGTCTCATCTTGTTCTTTTACGTGTACTGTGTTAAACACGGACACGAGACCTCTGTTTAATGTCCCATCTGAAAGACTGTTAATTATATTAGGGTCAGAAGGGGGACCGAACCTGCGATGCCTGGATTACCAGTCCAGCATGCTACCACTGGACTACATTCTGTAGCAATTTGCTTTTTCACTGATGCAAACTTGTGAAAAAAGTTTAAGAAATCAATTTTAAACTGCATTTATTTTACAACGATTGCGAGGCAAGATTTAACAACTTATATTAATCACTCTCGTTGGCGAGTAAGTAGTACATGTGGTCATTAGTGTGGTAGGAAACAGGAGTACCCGGAGTAAACCCACCTGGTCGATTTGGCGACCACCGTACCATCTCACATACTTCCCGGTCCGAGGATCGTACCCGGGTTGCATTTGTGAGAAGCGAGCACGGTAACAACTGCGCTAATCGGACAGCCCATGGAATCATGCAGGATATTAATGATAGTAGTATAGGGTGGCACTATGGGGCATGACCTCGGTAAAATGCCCCATAGTGCCAGAGAGCATGCTCTATAGTGCCACCCTATACTACTATTGATGCATGCTAAGCGATAGTTTAGATATGTTTCACGGAAACAGGCAGCACCACATGCTAAATAACCAATAGATGGACATACTATGTTACTAGTTTTCGTCCACGCAATATAATGTTTTTGTCCAAAATAATGAATACATATCTATCTAAGATAACTATTATGTCATGTCTTACTCGGCCAATCTTGTTGTAAGTTCTCCACTCTGATGCACATCAAACCATCCTATATCCTGCCGCAAGATGGCGCGGAAGAATTGCTTCCGTATCCGGTGAACCTGCCTCTCACATGCAACAGTCCAAAATAAAACCTACAATGGATTGATTAATGATAGATGAAACATAAATATTGTTTTATTGGTCCCCTACTTTCAATGATTAGGGTAATTATTATAGTACTGCCGATTTCATGGAAAATTGGAGTAGAGGCGGGATAATATTGCTTTGCTTTCTAGACAAAGAATTATTATACTAATTTCATTTAAAATTGCTACTATGTTACTGATCACCACAAGTTGCCACGTTAGTGAATGTATGGGTGATATCTGCAATAGACAGAACGTGAATGGGTGGGTGGCATCTGCAATAGACAGAAAGTGAATGTATGGGTGGCATCTGTAATAGACAGAACGTGAATGTATGGGTGGCATCTGCAATGAACAGAACGTGAATGTATGTGTGGCATCTGTAATATACAGAAAGTGAATGTATGTATGGCATCTGCAATATACAGAAGTGAATGTATGGATGACATCTGTAATAGACAGAAAGTGAATGTATGTGTGGCATCTGCAATATACAGAAAGTGAATGTATGGATGGCATCTCCAATAGACAGAAAGTGAATGTATGGGTGGCATCTGTAATAGACAGAAAGTGAATGTATGTGTGGCATCTGCAATATACAGAAAATGAATGTATGGGTGGCATCTGCAATAGACAGAAAGTGAATGTATGGGTGGCATCTGCAATGGACAGAACGTGAATGTATGGGCGACATCTGCAATGGACATAAAGTGAATGTATTGGTGGCATCTGCAATATACAGAAAGTGAATGCATGGGTGGCATCTGTAATATACAGAAAGTGAATGTATGGGTGGCATCTGTAATAGACAGAAAGTGAATGTATGTGTGGCATCTGTAATATACAGAAAGTGAATGTATGGGTGGCATCTGTAATAGACAGAAAGTGAATGTATGTGTGGCATCTGTAATATACAGAAAGTGAATGTATGGGTGGCATCTGCAATATACAGAAAGTGAATGTATGGGTGGCATCTGCAATATACAGAAAGTGAATGCATGGGTGGCATCTGTAATAGACAGAAAGTGAATGTATGGGTGGCATCTGCAATATACAGAAAGTGAATGTATGGATGGCATCTGCAATATACAGAACGTGAATGGGTGGGTGGCATCTGCAATAGACAGAAAATGAATGTATGGGTGGCATCTGCAATATACAGAAAGTGAATGTATGGATGGCATCTGCAATATACAGAAAGTGAATGCATGGGTGGCATCTGTAATAGACAGAAAGTGAATGTATGGGTGGCATCTGCAATAGACAGAAAGTGAATGCATGGGTGGCATCTGTAATAGACAGAAAGTGAATGTATGTGTGGCATCTGCAATAGACAGAAGTGAATGTATGGGTGGCATCTGCAATAGACAGAAAGTGAATGTATGGGTGGCATCTGCAATATACAGAAAGTGAATGTATGTGTGGTATCTGCAATAGACAGAAAGTGAATGCATGGGTGGCATCTGTAATAGACAGAAAGTGAATGTATGGGTGGCATCTGTAATAGACAGAAAGTGAATGCATGGGTGGCATCTGCAATAGACAGAAAGTGAATGTATGGATGGCATCTGCAATATGCAGAAAGTGAATGCATGGGTGGCATCTGTAATAGACAGAAAGTGAATGTATGTATGGCATCTGCAATATACAGAAAGTGAATATATGGGTGACATCTGTAATAGACAGAAAGTGAATGTATGTATGGCATCTGCAATATACAGAAAGTGAATGTATGGGTGGCATCTGTAATATACAGAAAGTGAATGTATGTGTGGCATCTGTAATATACAGAAAGTGAATGTATGGGTGGCATCTCCAATAGACAGAAAGTGAATGTATGGGTGGCATCTGTAATAGACAGAAAGTGAATGTATGTGTGGCATCTGCAATATACAGAAAGTGAATGCATGGGTGGCATCTGTAATAGACAGAAAGTGAATGTATGGGTGGCATCTGCAATATACAGAAAGTGAATGTATGGATGGCATCTGCAATATACAGAACGTGAATGGGTGGGTGGCATCTGCAATAGACAGAAAATGAATGTATGGGTGGCATCTGCAATATACAGAAAGTGAATGTATGGATGGCATCTGCAATATACAGAAAGTGAATGCATGGGTGGCATCTGTAATAGACAGAAAGTGAATGTATGGGTGGCATCTGCAATAGACAGAAAGTGAATGCATGGGTGGCATCTGTAATAGACAGAAAGTGAATGTATGTGTGGCATCTGCAATAGACAGAAAGTGAATGTATGGGTGGCATCTGCAATAGACAGAAAGTGAATGTATGGGTGGCATCTGCAATATACAGAAAGTGAATGTATGTGTGGTATCTGCAATAGACAGAAAGTGAATGCATGGGTGGCATCTGTAATAGACAGAAAGTGAATGTATGGGTGGCATCTGTAATAGACAGAAAGTGAATGCATGGGTGGCATCTGCAATAGACAGAAAGTGAATGTATGGATGGCATCTGCAATATGCAGAAAGTGAATGCATGGGTGGCATCTGTAATAGACAGAAAGTGAATGTATGTATGGCATCTGCAATATACAGAAAGTGAATGTATGGGTGACATCTGTAATAGACAGAAAGTGAATGTATGTATGGCATCTGCAATATACAGAAAGTGAATGTATGGGTGGCATCTGTAATAGACAGAAAGTGAATGTATGTGTGGCATCTGCAATATACAGAAAATGAATGTATGGGTGGCATCTGCAATAGACAGAAAGTGAATGTATGGGTGGCATCTGCAATGGACAGAACGTGAATGTATGGGCGACATCTGCAATGGACATAAAGTGAATGTATTGGTGGCATCTGCAATATACAGAAAGTGAATGCATGGGTGGCATCTGCAATATACAGAAAGTGAATGTATGGGTGGCATCTGTAATAGACAGAAAGTTAATGTATGTGTGGCATCTGTAATATACAGAAAGTGAATGTATGGGTGGCATCTGTAATAGACAGAAAGTGAATGTATGTGTGGCATCTGTAATATACAGAAAGTGAATGTATGGGTGGCATCTGCAATATACAGAAAGTGAATGTATGGGTGGCATCTGCAATATACAGAAAGTGAATGTATGGATGGCATCTGCAATATGCAGAAAGTGAATGCATGGGTGGCATCTGTAATAGACAGAAAGTGAATGTATGTATGGCATCTGCAATATACAGAAAGTGAATGTATGGGTGACATCTGTAATAGACAGAAAGTGAATGTATGTATGGCATCTGCAATATACAGAAAGTGAATGTATGGGTGGCATCTGTAATATACAGAAAGTGAATGTATGTGTGGCATCTGTAATATACAGAAAGTGAATGTATGGGTGGCATCTGCAATATACAGAAAGTGAATGCATGGGTGGCATCTGTAATAGACAGAAAGTGAATGTATGGGTGGCATCTGCAATATACAGAAAGTGAATGTATGGATGGCATCTGCAATATACAGAACGTGAATGAGTGGGTGGCATCTGCAATAGACAGAAAATGAATGTATGGGTGGCATCTGCAATATACAGAAAGTGAATGTATGGATGGCATCTGCAATATACAGAAAGTGAATGCATGGGTGGCATCTGTAATAGACAGAAAGTGAATGTATGGGTGGCATCTGCAATAGACAGAAAGTGAATGCATGGGTGGCATCTGTAATAGACAGAAAGTGAATGTATGGGTGGCATCTGCAATAGACAGAAAGTGAATGTATGGGTGGCATCTGTAATATACAGAAAGTGAATGTATGTGTGGTATCTGCAATAGACAGAAAGTGAATGCATGGATGGCATATGCAATAGACAGAAAGTGAATGTATGTGTGGCATCTGTAATATACAGAAAGTGAATGCATGGGTGGCATCTGTAATAGACAGAAAGTGAATGCATGGGTGGCATCTGCAATAGACAGAAAGTGAATGTATGTGTGCCATCTGCAATAGACAGAAAGTGAATGTATGGATGGCATCTGCAATAGACAGAAAGTGAATGTATGTGTGGCATCTGCAATAGACAAAAAGTGAATGTATGTGTGGTATCTGCAATAGACAGAAAGTGAATGTATGGGTGGCATCTGCAATATACAGAAAGTGAATGCATGGGTGGCATCTGTAATAGACAGAAAGTGAATGTATGGGTGGCATCTGCAATATACAGAAAGTGAATGTATGGATGGCATCTGCAATATACAGAACGTGAATGGGTGGGTGGCATCTGCAATAGACAGAAAATGAATGTATGGGTGGCATCTGCAATATACAGAAAGTGAATGTATGGATGGCATCTGCAATATACAGAAAGTGAATGTATGTGTGGTATCTGCAATAGACAGAAAGTGAATGTATGGATGGCATCTGCAATGGACAGAAAGTGAATGTATGGGTGGCATATGCAATAGACAGAAAGTGAATGCATGGATGGCATCTGCAATAGACAGAAAGTGAATGTATGGATGGCCTCTCCAATAGACAGCACGTGAATGTATGTGTGGCATCTGCAATAGACAGAAAGTGAATGTATGTGTGGCATCTGCAATAGACAGAAAGTGAATGTATGTGTGGCATCTGCAATAGACAGAAAGTGAATGTATGGGTGGCATCTGCAATAACCAGAAAGTGAATGTATGACATATAGATTGATAGATTTATTTCGGCAAAGATTGCATACATAGACATCTAAAACAACATGCAATAGGCAGACAGAAATACAATTTAATACAACAAACAGAAACCAAATAGGTCCAAAAATATGAACGACATTGCTGTAATATTAAGTTAGTACAGAATCGAAACCAGCAATAAAATATGATTAAACTAAACTAGGTTTCGAAACCTTAGGCATTGTCTACCAAACTCTACTATCACTTTTGTCAGTTCTCAAACTCTAGATCAACTGAATCTGACATTTAAAAACTAAGTTTCGAAACCTTAGGCATGTCTACCAAACTCTACTAAAACGTTTGGCAGTTCTCAAACTCTAGATCACCTGAATCTGACATTTAAAAACTAAGTTTCGAAAGCTTATGCATGTCTACCAAACTCTACTATCACTTTCGGCAGTTCTCAAACTTTAGATCACTTGAATCTGACATTTAAAAACTAAGTTTCGAAACCTTAGGCATGTCTAACAAACTCTACTATCACTTTCGGCAGTTCTCAAACTTTAGATCACTTGAATCTGACATTTAAAAACTAAGTTTCGAAACCTTAGGCATGTCTACCAAACTCTACTATCACTTTTGTCAGTTCTCTAACGCTAGATCTCTTGAATCTGACATGTTAAACTAAGTTTCGAAACCTTAGGCATGTATACCAAACTCTACAATCACGTTTGTCAGTTCTCAAACGCTAGATCACTTGAACCTGACATTTAAAAACTAAGTTTCGAAACCTTAGGCATGTCTACCAAACTCTACAATCACGTTTGTCAGTTCTCAAACTCTAGATCACTTGAATCTGACATGCTAAACTAAGTTTCGAAACCTTAGGCATGTCTACCAAACTCTACTATCACTTTTGTCAGTTCTCTAACGCTAGATCACTTGAATCTGACATGTTAAACTAAGTTTCGAAACCTTAGGCATGTATACCAAACTCTACAATCACTTTTGTCAGTTCTCAAACGCTAGATCACTTGAACCTGACATTTAAAAACTAAGTTTCGAAACCTTAGGCATGTCTACCAAACTCTACTATCACTTGCATGTGCATAGTTTCATAACTGCTACGCCATGTGAAATTACACATCTTTTAAGCTTACTACAATTTACTAGAGCATGTTTTATTTATTTTTATGAATAATTGTAGTTCCATACATAACACAAGTATTGCTTCGGCATCGGTTTTCTCAAATAACGATCATTATTATTTATTTTATTTTCAATTTAATTTTATTTCTCTCATTTCATGTAAACATGACACTATGCTATATATATGATAACAAATCATGCTATAACGAGGAAAATTGTAACATACAACTGTTAACATTGTTTACATATACATATAATGTTTTATAATTAATTGTATGTTTTACGTTTATTTATCGTCGCTACCGGTTGCCCATATGAGCGACGCCTCTTGAAGAGATTAGTCATTTTAGAGTTTTGGAGGATAGTGCAATGATACAGACAGAGACCCATTCCAGAGTCTCCTCTGGTTCTTTTACGTGCACGGTGTACAACACCGACACGAGACATCTGTTTAATGTCCCATATGAAAGACTGTTAATTTTATTAGGGTCCGATGGGGGATCGAACCAGGATCCCTGGATTACCAGTCTAGATAATTAATTGTATAATAAGTAATATTATTATATGCCGAATACCCAGTTAAATGACCTAATGATGACCAGACTCAGTCATTATGATACAAGATTAAAACATACATAATACAAATCATTTTATCTTGTTTTTGAATCCCTCATTATATAGCTAACCCCGTTTATTTCCATTTTTCTTTTATTAACAATAATACATACAATCTTAACAAATAGTTCACGTGAACATGAAGTATATGAAAATATGTTCTTTATATCTTAAAATGGAAGGAAGATAATAATACATATCATCTGGTCAAAGTTACTCAACATTTTGGTTCCTTGTTCACAATATAACGAGTATTATGATAATATATTTGGCATTCGAAAACACAGATAAATATTCACTACTTCGTGATTTGTTTCAAGTTATCTGACGTATCGCCATTCCTCAAAATTACTGAAATATGTTAATATTTACTTACTTGAATGTATGCTGTACAAAACACAGTGGCGCCAATGTAGATATAATACAGTGAATACGTTGTCATTTGAGAGTTGAACTCGTCATACATGCCTGTTGTATCATTCGGTATCGGTGCAGTAGTATTTACTGAAATATATTGTATCATTCGGTATCGGCGCAGTAGTATTTACTGAAATATATTATTTCATTCGGGATGGACATTGGAATGATACTGAAAGATGGTGAATGACTCTGGGGAGGCGGGGTAGTGCTTACGGGAATATATTGTATCACTCAGGGGGGACACTGGAATGATACTGAAAGATGGTGAATGACTCTGGAGAGGCGGGGTAGTGCTTACGGGAATATATTGTATCACTCAGGGGGGACACTGGAATGATACTGAAAGATGGTGAATGACTCTGGAGAGGCGGGGTAGTGCTTACGGGAATATATTGTATCACTCAGGGTGGACACTGGAATGATACTGAAAGATGGTGAATGACTCTGGGGAGGCGGGGTAGTGCTTACGGGAATATATTGTATCACTCAGGGTGGACACTGGAATGATACTGAAAGATGGTGAATGACTCTGGAGAGGCGGGGTAGCGATTAAGGGAATGTATTATATCACTTTTGCCTGGTCAGTCATATAAATATATTTTTAACACAAAAATGTCATAGACAATTAATTGGGCCGTAGTAAATTAGTGAACAATCGACAGCCAGGCTAGACTTGAAAAGATTTGCGACTGTAACAGCTATAAATGACACTATAGTGAATATTATAAATTCTATATATTTGTTCAGTTGAGCACCTTCGATTAAATATAATATAACATTTATACAAATTTATTTTAGCTCGATTGCGAAACAAGTTCCTTCGACTTATATTAATCCCTCTCGAGACCTCATTCCTGATGAAATCCATCGCCATGAAGGAGAGAAGAGGCAATGTGGAATTTAAATGCCTTACCTTAACGGCTCCAGTGGGGCTCGAACTCCGGACCTTTCGCACCTGAAGCGAACGCGCTACCACTGCACTATCACGACTTCCACATTTTATACATAATATAACATTTCCAAAGGGTATGTAAACAAGCATATACTAATCCTAAATGATTAGCTATGATGAAGTTAGATCAAAATCTGTATTATCAACATATGCCAACTAATTGTTCTGGTAGTTTGGACATATTTAATGTATTAATAACACCAACCTCCAATGAACTGATTTGTCATTTGTCCAAAGAAATACATTAACACAGGCCATGCCGAACCGTGAACGATGGCTGTCAGGGATCCAATCACCATAAAGAACACATCCAGGCAATCAGCTGTCCGGAACTAAAACAAAATCAAACTATTGTCAACATATGAATACATTGGTGACCAATGAACAGAGAGATAGCATAGCGAACAAATCAAGGAAATTCGCCGCCGGTAGCTACAATTGTAGCTGGTCATCTATAAATAGATAGGTGACGTCATCGATATAGCAAAAACAGCATAGAAGCAGCCATGTGTCTGAAACTGAAATAATAAATTAGGAATATACATCAATGCAATAAAAATTATTATTAAACAGTTAATAAATTTTAATATATTTGCTAAAATAGGAAATGTTTGTTATTTTTGTGCATGCAATTCCGGATAAATGATAGTTTTGGATATCATCTGTGCTATACGAAATATACGGTGTATTTAGGTTTGCAACAATACCTTGAAGTGTTTCTGTATTCCTTAACTTTTACATGATGGAAGTCGTGATAGCGCAGTGGGTGCGCGATCGCATCATGTGCGAAAGGTCCGGAGTTGGAGCCCCGCTGGAGCCGTTACGAGTGTGTCCTTAGGCAAGGCATTTAATTTCCACGTTGCCTCTTCTCTCTCCTCGTGATGATGGATTCCATCAGGAATGAGGTCTCGAGAGTGATTAATATCAGTTATAAAAACTTGTTTTGCAATCGAGTTTAAATAAATTAAACTAAACTAACGTTTGCATCCATTATCTATATATGCTTATGTAAAAGTGTATGCCATTTACAATTATGTTAAAAACAGGGATTGATATAACATAGGCAATTTTTGTTAATCAGTATTATTTAACATTAAAATATCATGCACTTTTATGGGTTTTTTTATGAAATCTTTAATACTGGCCAATTGAAAACAATGATATATAATATACAGTTTATTCAAGAATTCAGGGTGCGAAGTCAGGTTACCTAGGGCGACTATTTCGCCCAAATCGCCCTTTAGAATGATCCCTGCTTTGATTTATCACTGCTTTGCGCGTATGGTACCTAGCCGCTGCATGTTGAACTATTCTCAATGCGAACGTTTTCGGGCTCAAGCTGTAAGCAATGGCAGTATACGAACACTATAGACTAGGTTCAATGAAACTACAGCTCAGTGAACACAGTTATATATTATATATTTCGGGTTTTACGCCTGCTCAGCACCATTTCGGGCTATAATGTCCGGCGGGCAGTTTACTTAACAACACCTTTCCTGGGCAGGCTCCAGCGGTTAACCAGTACTTGGGTGCACCAACCTCTGTAAGAAACTGCCAACTTGTTCATATAAATGAGACATGACCTGAGCGGGGCTCGAACCCGTAACCATCAGTGATGATAGGTTACAGTGGTATACAAGTCAGCGACTTTGACCACTCGACCACGGAGGCGGACTCAGTGCACACAGAGAATAAAAACAAAAGGTTAACAAAAGGTTAAAGCCAACGACATACCAGCTGTGCGAACGAGGCCGTTTTCTTCTCCTCTTTCTTTTCATCTTTAGATGTTTGTCTAAAAATAAACAAATAAAACATATAAATTACTATTTTGTTTTGCATAATTAGTAATCTGCTAACTTGGATAGCGTAGTGGTAGTGGTTAGCACGCTGGCTTTTAACAAATGCAGCCTGGTTCGATCCTCGCACCGGGAAGTAGCCAATGTGAGATGGTACGGTGGTCGCCAGATCGGATAGGTGGGTTTCTCCTGGTACTACAGGTTTCCTCCCACACTAATTACCACCTATTACATCCTGGTTCGATCCTCCGAACCACCTATTACGCTTTCATCTGCTGTCACAATGAATGTCCCCGCATCCCCCTAGGAAAGTCGCACCTCCAGTGTATGTGTTTTACGTTTATTAATCGTCGCTACCGGTTACCCATATGAGCGGCGCCTCCTGAAAAGATTAGTCATTTTAGATTGTTGGAAGAAAGTGCAATGATACAGACAAATACGCATTCTCCTCTGGTTCTTCTACGTGAACGGTGTAAAGCTCCGACACGAGACCTCGGTTTAAAGTCCCATCGTTGTGGAAGTCGTGATAGCGCAGTGGATGCGCGTTCGCTTCAGGTGCGAAAGGTCCGGAATTCGAACCCCGCTGGAGCCGTTACGATTGTGCCCTTAGGCAAGGCATTTAAATTCCACATTGTCTCTTCTCTCTCCTTCATGGCGATGGATTCCATCAGGAATGAGGTCTCGAGAGTGATTAATATAAGTTGAAAGAACTTGTTTCGCAATCGAGCTAGAATAAATTTGTATAAACCAAAGTCCCATCTGAAAAATCTGTTAATTTTATTAGGGTCAGACGGTGGATCGAACTTGCGATCCTTGGATTACCAGTCCAACGTGTTAACCACTGGACTACAGATCCATCTATTCGTGTTAATCCGGCACTTTTCACAATTCGATTTAACGAAACACGAATATTTTATGCCTAAAAAAATAGTGGGCCTATATGTCTCTATTTGCTACAGCAACAAGTACCGTAGCCAGAAACACATTTCAACCGAGGCAATCTAGGGGGTCCAGGGGCATGTCCCCCTTAAGCGTGTTGGGGGATAGAAAAGTTTTCTGATTTAATGAGTGTAGACGTATAATTATATACTGACCGTTCAGCTCTCTAGCTGTCAACATTGTATACAGCAAAGGGATATGTTTTTCATTTTATTTTTCATTTATTGTTTTGGCTGGGAATTTTAATCTAAGCACCTGCCTCGGTGTGCCTAAGTGTGGCTACGGGCCTGGCAACAAGTGTTCCGATAATTCTTATTACTGTTAACACGATATTTCTAAAGGTTTATAAAATACTAAATGTTCAATCGTTCTGCTTACAAATTTGAAACCTTACAAATGGCGAACTTTAAATAAGGGACGTAACTTTTGTCACGTCACTCGTGTATTGCTAAGAGACACTCACTAATGTTGAGAACACCACTATATACACTGGTCTTGATAGCGACGTGGTTTAATTTTAAACTTGCTTGGAATGGCCTAAAATGTATGTCAAGCTTATGTAGTGTATCATTTTTCTTAAAGACAAACTCAAATGTTTAGTTCTGTTATTTTGAACCCGAACTCATTTGTCCAGACCCCAAGCGTCTCGACAGCTGTTAGATGAGACGGCATACCATATGTGACTCTTCGGGCATGAGAGCACACCCGGGTAAAATCACCTACATTCAACAAGCATATTCGATATGTATGTTCCATTAATGTCAAACCCCTTGCGGGGGCATATTCATGTTTTCCTGGACAGGCTTAGCCGGCCTAAGCGGTTAACCAGTACACAGTGTGTATGAGGTGCCTTACCCAATGCCACTACATACATGACCTGACCGAGTATCAAACCTGAGACCGTTCGATTCAAAATATGAAGCTCTACCACTGGACCACGGACGCCACACGGATTGCTTCCTCGCATGATAAAATTCGACACCCGAGTGGGATTCTAACCTGGGGTGGTAAGGGTCACGTGAGTTGATCATGATTTGATATGTACTAATGAACGTTATCATAATGTGCACCCTAACCACATGGTGCTATTAGTCATAATGGGCCTTTCAATATAACTATCATGGGCCTTTAAATATAACTATGATGACATCGGAAAGTGTGTCATCGATACAGACAGTAAACAATACATTGTCATTGACAAAAATAAGTTTTTCGCTGGCATATCACCTACAGTCTGATTATTTAGGGCAGTCACGTGTATACATAACATTCGAAAACGAAAACAATCATTGTTGAACCATCAAACCTAAACATATTTTTCTGTAAGCCACTTTGACCACTCAGCCATCCTGCCATGTGTGATATTCGATATATTTTATATTATTCAATCAGTGTTTTAACTCGCCAATGTTTATATACATCAGCATACAGACGGATCTGTAGCCCAGTGATAAAACACTGGACTGGTAATCCAGGGATCGCAGGTTCGATCCCCCGTCTGACCCTAATAAAATTAAACAGTCTTTCAGATGGGACGTTAAACCGAGGTCTCGTGTATGTGCTTTACATCATGCACGTAAAAGAACCAGAGGAGATTCTGGAATGGGCCTCTGTCTGTATCATTGCACTATCCTCCAAAATCTAGAATGACTAATCTCTTCAGGAGGCGTCGCTCATATGGGCAACCGGTAGCGACGATAAATAAACGTAAAACACACACATATACATCAGCATGTTTGTATACAAGTGACTGGCCTGATTAACTGATTAACTGTATTGTCGAACATAATTAAATTGGCAATATTATGTTTTATTACGTTTTACAAATAGATAACACATGTAAACACATCAATATTGGATAGTTGGAGGCATAAAATACAGATGAACCATATGTGACAATTCGGGCATATGAGCACACCCGGGTAAAACCACCTACATTCAACAAGCATGTTGGATATGTATGTTCCATTAATGTCAAACCCCTTGCGGGGGCATATTCATGTTTTCCTGGGCATGCTTAGCCTGCCTAAGAGGTTAACCAGTACTAAACAATGTGTATGAGATATAATTATATATATGTGTCTGATTAGCGCAGTGGATAGGATGTCCGAGTTTGAATGATTATTTTTCAGATTTTTTCAGATTCAGATGGACAATAGTTCGAACTCCACTGGCACTGTCCATCTGAAAATGTGTGATCTATTATTAAAACCCATAATATTGCCAATTTAATTATGTTCGATAGTAAACGTGTGTGTGTGTTTTACGTTTATTTATCGTCGCTACCGGTTACCCATATGAGCGACGCCTCCTGAAGAGATTAGTCATTTTAGATTTTGGAGTTACCACTGGACTACATATACATCTTATACATAGTAAACCATAGCCATGCCATAGTTGGTAGTTATACCTTAATGAGTCACGTCCTTATTTGTTATGCAATATGTCGGATGATACGTAAACGATATTGATAGACACTGCGAAACGCTAACAAGGTTCATAAACAGGCACATATCGTCACTGTTATAAGACGGTGTTAAACCTTGTACATTACACACTTTTATAATATGTAATAGTTATATATAGATCAAATCAAATGTTATTTACTGTAATACAGTACTTTATAATTTATGAAAACTTAAAATACAAACCTGTCATCCAGACCATGAAATAACTTGTATGATGATCTGGATAGTAGGGTTGTGTGTGCGGGAGTGGGGGAGGTGGGAGGGGGTAATGTTTGCAGATATATAATATAACAGCTTATGGCGACTTTATATGAAAAAGTTGCTTTCCTACGGTTGGTGCACCAAGTAGTGGTTTACCGCTGGAGCCTGCCCAGGAAAGGTGTTGTTAGGTAAACTGCCCGTCGCTCAGAATGGGCAACCGGTAGCGACGATAAATAAAACGTTAAAACACATCATATGACGACCTTCCAGCTAATATTGGTGGAGGAAGACCACGGGTGCACCTACAAGCAGTTTAGCAGGCACGGACGGGCACTCGGGTAGAACCACCGACCTTACGCAAGCTAGCTGGATAGCTTCCTCACATGAAATCATTCGACACCCCCAGTGTGATTCGAACCTACACCTGTCATTCATTTATCGTCGCCACTTGCTTAATCGGGGCGAAACCTCCAGAAGAATATTAATCATTTTCATTTGGGGGAGCGGACAAGATACAGAATAGGCTCCTATTCTCTCTGATTATTTTACATACCCCGGTGTATAGCATCGATACACGATACCTCGGTGTATAGCATCGATACACGATACCTCGGTGTATAGCATCGATACACGATACCTCGGTGTATAGCATCGATACACGATACCTCGGTGTATAGCATCGATACACGATACCTCGGTGTATAGCATCGATACACGATACCTCGGTGTATAGCATCGATACACGATACCTCGGTGTATAGCATCGATACACGATACCTCGGTGTATAGCATCGATACACGATACCTCGGTGTATAACACCGATACACGATACCTCGGTGTATAGCATCGATACACGATACCTCGGTGTATAGCATCGATACACGATACCTCGGTGTATAGCACCGATACACGATACCTCGGTGTATAGCATCGATACACGATACCTCGGTGTATAGCATCGATACACGATACCTCGGTGTATAGCATCGATACACGATACCTCGGTGTATAGCATCGATACACGATACCTCGGTGTATAGCATCGATACACGATACATCGGTGTATAGCACCGATACACGATACCTCGGTGTATAGCACCGATACATGATACCTCGGTGTATAGCATCGATACACGATACCTCGGTGTATAGCATCGATACACGATACTTCGGTGTATAGCATCGATACACGATACCTCGGTGTATAGCAGCGATACACGATACCTCGGTGTATAGCAGCGATACACGATACCTCAGTTTATAGTCCTATCTGAAAGACTGTTACTATTATTAGGGTCAGACGAGGTATCGAACATTTGATCCTTGGATACACAGTCCAACGTGTTGCCATTGGACCACTGACTGAAATGAGCTGAGATGATACTAGGTCACAAGATGACGTGATTTGAGAGGACAGTAACTGCATAATCACATTATGAAATTATTCGAGACGAGGGTAGGTCCCCAGTTTGAATTGATTTACGAGGACGCTAGGTCTGTCTGTCTGTCTGTCTGTCTGTCTGTCTGTCTGTCTGTCTGTATGTCTGTCTGTCGTGTCGTGTCGGTCGGTCGGTCGGTCGCTGTCTGTCTGTCTGTATGTCGTGTCGTGTCGTGTCGTGTCGTGTCGGTCGGTCGGTCGGTCGGTCGGTCGGTCGGTCGGTCGGTCGGTCGGTCGGTCGGTCGGTCGGTCGGTCGGTCGGTCGGTCGGTCGGTCGGTCGGTCGGTCGGTCGGTCGGTCGGTCGGTCGGTCGGTCGGTCGGTCGGTCGGTAACTCACTTATAATATGGAAACAATACTAATAATATACTTATAAAATGACATTCTATAATGCTTAGATACAAACCCGGCATCTTTGATGCACGTATCTAACATCGCATTTCCATTTATTTCTTGATCAAAATCAACCGCCTTCTGGGATGACATCTATGTTGCCAAGCGTGTATCACGAACACGCGTGCTTTCCAAAGTCCTCCACGAGTTACTCCTAGTTGTCTCCAGTGTAACTAATTCAATTATAGTAATTAATTGAGTGTGTAACACGATTATTTCTTGTCTTTTGAAGATAATAATCCAAACAAATATAGATAATACAATTAATATATTATTATGAAGAGGACTGTAGTAAGATGTAACCACGTTCTATCCAACTTTATATTATAAAGGTGTATGTAAACACGTCTTGACTGATACAATAACATGTGCTTAGAATAAGAATATCCTATTAAAACAGTATCCCGTCTTCAAAACAGCAAGCTGAATGGAAAATATAGAACATGTCGCTCTTATATTCAAATAACGTTAAGATATTACACATTGTTCGACCTTTGGCGTTCTTATAAATACACAGTTTCTGATAACATAATTATTGGTGGTGACTATTACAGTCTGCGCGCATTAATTTCACACGAAAATAATGTCAGTTTAGAGCATTCAAATTTAATTTTCGCTCGATTGCGAAACAAGTTTTTAGAACTTTAAACTTTATTTATTTTACAACAATTGCAAAGCAAGTTTTAGCAACTTATATTAATCACTTTCGTTGGCGCGGATGAAAGCGTAGATGTGGTTATTCGTGCGGGAAGAAACCGGAGTACCTGGCGAAATCCCACCTGTACGATATGGCGGCCATCGTATCATCTCACATACTTCCCGGTTCGAGGATCGAACCCGGGTTGCATTGGTGAGAAGTGAGCGCGCTAACCACTGTGCTAATCGGACAGCCTTGACGAACTTGATATGAATCGCTCTCGAGACCTCATTCCTGATTGAAACCATGACCATGAGGTAGAGAGAAGAGACACTGTGGAATTTAAGTGATACAATCCTAACAGCTCCAGCTGGGCGCGAAGTCCGGGACTAGCACACTAGGTTAGGTCTATTTATAATAGACTGTGCCTGGTTAACACGTTGGACTGCGAATCCAGGGAACGAAGGTTCGATCCCCCGTCTGACCTTAATAATATCAGGGACTCATAGGCATCGGTACTATGCACCGGGCAGTCAAACGAACCAGGGATGCTTATCTAGACCGTGTGAAAAGCACGTGGAAATCATGTCAACAGAACGGCGAAAACATGTGACAAAATCGTGGACAGCATGCGAACAGAACAGGACATGCCTGTGAAAAGCACCTGAAAAGCATGGGAAAAGCATGGGAAAAGCAGGTTAATGGCATGTGAAAAGCATGGGAAAATCACGTGAAAAGCATGGAAAAAGCACGTGAAAAGCATGGGAAAAGCATGGGAAAAGCAGGTTAAAGGCATGTGAAATGCATGGGAAAAGCACGTGAAAAGCATGGGAAAAGAACGTGAAAAGCATGGAAAAAGCATGGGAAAAGCAGGTTAAAGGCATGGGAAAAGCATGGGAAAACACGTGAAAAGCATGGGAAAAGCATGGGAAAAGCACGTGAAAAGTATGGGAAAAGCATGGGAAAAGCACGTGAAAAGCATGGGAAAAGCAATGGAAAAGCAGGTTAAAGGCATGTGAAAAGCATGGGAAAAGCACGTGAAAAGCATGGGAAAAGCACGTGAAACGCATGGGAAAAGCAGGTTAAAGGCATGTGAAAAGCATGGGAAAAGCATGGGAAAAGCAGGTTAAAGGCATGGGAAAAGCATGGGAAAAGCACGTGAAAAGCATGGGAAAAGCAGGTTAAAGCATGTGAAAAGCATGGGAAAAGCATTGGAAAAGCAGGTTAAAGGCATGTGAAAAGCACGTGAAAAGCATGGGAAAAGCACGTGAAAAGCATGGGAAAAGCAGGTTAAAGGCATGTGAAAAGCATGGGAAAAGCATGGGAAAAGCACGTGAAAAGCATGGGAAAAGCACGTGAAAAGCATGGGAAAAGCTGGTTAAGGGCATGTGAAAAGCATGGGGAAAGCACGTGAAAAGCATGGGAAAAGCAGGTTAAAGGCATGTGAAAAGCATGGGAAAAGCATGGGAAAAGCATGGGAAAAGCACGTGAAAAGCATGGGAAAAGCAGGTTAAAAGGCATGGGAAAAGCATGGGAAAAGCATGGGAAAAGCAGGTTAAGGGCATGTGAAAAGCATGGGAAAAGCAGGTTAAAGGCATGTGAAAAGCATGGGAAAAGCATGGGAAAAGCAGGTTAAGGGCATGTGAAAAGCATGGGAAAAGCATGGGAAAAGCATGGGAAAAGCATGGGAAGAGCATGGGAAAAGCACGTGAAAAGCATGGGAAAAGCATGGAAAAAGCAGGTTAAAGGCATGTGAAAAGCATGTGAAAAGCATGTGAAAAGCATGTGAAAAGCATGTGAAAATCATGGGAAAAGCATGGGAAAAGCACTTGAAATGCATGGGAAAAGCACGTGAAAAGCATGGGAAAAGCAGGTTAAAGGCATGTGAAAAGCATGGGAAACGCATGGGAAAAGCATGGGAAAAGCAGGTTAAAGGCATGTGAAAAGCATGGGAAAAGCAGGTTAAGGGCATGTGAAAAGCATGGGAAAAGCACGTGAAATGCATGGGAAGAGCACGTGAAATGCATGGGAAAAGCACGTGAAAAGCATGGGAAAAGCAGGTTAAGGTCATGTGAAAAGCATGGGAAAAGCATGGGAAAAGCACGTGAAAAGCATGGGAAAAGCAGGTTAAATGCATGTGAAAAGTATGGGAAAAGCATGGGAAAAGCACGTGAAAAGTATGGGAAAAGCATGTGAAAAGCATGTGAAAAGCATGGGAAAAGCACGTGAAAAGCATGGGAAAAGCATGTGAAAAGCATGGGAAAAGCACGTGAAATGCATGGGAAAAGCATGGGAAAAGCATGGGAAAAGCAGGTTAAGGGCATGTGAAAAGCATGGGAAAAGCAGGTTAAAGGCATGTGAAAAGCATGGGAAATGCATGGGAAACGCATGGGAAAAGCAGGTTAAGGGCATGTGAAAAGCATGGGAAAAGCATGGGAAAAGCACGTGAAATGCATGGGAAAAGCACGTGAAATGCATGGGAAAAGCACGTGGAAATGCATGGGAAAAGCACGTGAAAAGCATGGGAAAAGCAGGTTAAAGGCATGTGAAAAGCATGGGAAAAGCATGGGAAAATCACGTGAAAAGCATGGGAAAAGCACGTGAAAAGCATGGGAAAAGCAGGTTAAATGCATGTGAAAAGCATGGGGAAAGCACGTGCAACCATGTGAAAAGTACGTGAGAAACATGTGAAAAGCATGTGTAAATGCAGAACTCGAGACTGACTCCCCATATGTAATAATGATCGCCCATCCCATATAATAATGTGATGTGTTTTATACTTTGATAAATACCGTCTCTTGTAACTCATTTATGAGTAGCTAGGGTGCAGAAGAAAATTTGCGGGAAAAAGGTAAAGGAAAAATAATTCTTAGTTTTTCTGAATCAGTACACCCCATAGTGCCTCAGAAAAAAAATCCCCATGAATTGGGCTTGGGTAATTGTTTTCCGAGCACTTTGAAATTTCGGCCCCAAGACCGAATCGAAGATCCATCAAGATAGGGGGTAGGACTAACAAATTTAAGTCTCTAGTCACTTCTGGTCTAGGTATGATAATGGAAATTGGCAGGAGGTTACAAAGGTGATTACTCTTCCCTGGGGTCAATGGAGCAAATTGATGTGATGATGTAATCATGACGAAATCCAGGATGGCGTCCATTTTGGCGGGAAAAACGAAAATATTGGCTACCAGTCATTCTGACTTGAGAAATATATTCTATACCAGCCTGTAATGTAATATGATGTATCTCTCTTGTAGATCCTCACAGTTTGATTTGCATTTCTGGTGCCTTGCGTAGTGTCCTGGGTTCGAATCCCAGGTTTTTCCAGCTTAGAATACTGAATGATCATGAAACTTTGTTATTCAGATGCATGCAAATATGAAGTTTTGACCAAGTTGGCAGATTCCGTGAACACCTCACAATTGATGAGAGACTTCTGGTGAAAGAAAGAGGACAAAAGTCAGACTGGTCTGTTTTTGACAATTTAATTTGAACAGTCTGAATGTGTCGTTCTGTGGGGAGATGGAAGACAACTCAACACACGTAGATGACACTGGGGAAAGTGGGATACGCTCAAAGAATAACTGTGTCATCTGCTTGATGCCACTCGGTGAGGATTCCGTGAAACTATTCAAGAAAGGTCTCACAACATTGATCGAAGCAAGTGTTCTCCGCGGCGACACGGATCTTAATGCGCATCTGACAAGCGCTTCAGTTGGAGATGTGTTTGTTCACAAAAACTGTCGTAAGAAATATACGGATCAACGTACAGCTTCTGGAAAAAGTGAAGAATGCGAACAGGAACCTGCCACTAAAAAGTTGAGGTCTAGTCTGCCGCAATTCGACTACAAAACTCAATGTTTTCTTTGCGGCAAAATCGCTGTTGATGACTTTAGGCATCGTGACCGCGACCTTGTGGTTGAAGTTAGAACAATGAAAACACGATACACCGTGATGAAACACTGTGACAGATTAGGAGAAGTTGCTGATGACGTCCGGATACGGCTCAATGATTGTTTAGACATGGTTGCAGCAGACGCCCGATACCATAATAGTTGTTATAAAGCATTCACGAGCTCACCTGTTGGATCAAATAAACCACACCGATCTGTGGCTGTTAATATGGGTCAACGGTTTGAGGCCCTGTGTCACTGGCTGGAAAATGATGGGGATGCTGAGTTATATACGCTGAGTGATCTCCATGCTCAGATGACTCATCTTGCAAATGGAGAAGAAGGTTATGGTGAAAAATATCTGAGAACGAAGCTCGAGGACCATTATGGCGATCACGTCTTTTTCGCCAGGGTAGGTGGCAGTAGAAAAGATGTGCTTTGCTTCCAAAATATGGCATCATACATAGTCGATGATGAGTGGTACAAGGAGAGGAACAATGATAGCAAGAAAGAGTCAGAAAGGGTGATGATAGCTGCTGCAAAGCTTGTCCGGGAAGAAATACGAGCGAGAAATTATAATAAAGATGTGTATCCAGCAATAAATGAGATTAAAAGTTCCGAAGAATGCGGAGACTTTTTGACTCCTAGTTTACGTGTGTTCCTGGAAACACTGATTAAAGATGAGCTAAAGTGTGACGTAATTGGGCAAGCCATCACACAAGCCGCACGTCCGAACTCTGTAATTTCACCACTGCTGTTCGGTCTTGGTATAGAGTTAGATCACGTCTTTGGATCAAAGTGGCTCACAGAAGAACTTTCCTCATTTGGCTTGTCCATCACCTACAATGAAGTTCAGCTTTTCAAGCAGTCCATTCTTCAGCAGTAAACATTGCAATCGTTGTCCCCACCGCCATTCCCGACGGTGTTAAGCACATACATAAGACATTGGTTTGAAGTTTCGTCCGAAAGACTATGATATGAGTCAATTTAATATGTTATTGCGTGGAGGGGCGGGGGTCGAACATGCGACCCATGGACCTAACAACATCTTTCCTGGAAAGGCCCCAGCGGTTGACCAGCACTTGGGGCACCCACATCCGTAAGAAACTGCCAACGTTGTCATATATACCGTCTCCGTGGCCCAGTGGCTAAGGCGTCCGCCTACGGAGCGGGAGGTCGAAGATTCGAATCTCGTCAGGGGTTCGTTCTGATATGGCCGGTTGGTGAGCCGCCAGCTAGTTAAATAATGGTTACCGATTGCCTACCAGCCTGGCGCCTGGCATACAAGCATAGGATTCGGGAAGTACTAATGTTCATAAAAAGAGGTGTCTCATAAGTCAGAAATGACTGGCCCTTTACTATAATAAACAAACATTACTTTTATATCAATACACGGTATGTGCGGGGCTAGAACAAGTTGCCATCATAGATGATAGGCTACAGTGGTATACATGTCAGCCGGATATGTAGTCCAGTGGTAACACGCTGGACTGATCCTAATACAATTAACAGTATTTCAGATGGGACTTTAAACCAAGTTGTCTGTGTTGTACACCATGCGCGTAAAAGAACCAGAAGAGACTCTGGAATGGGTAACTGTCTGTATTTTTTTGTATACTTTATTTATTTTACAACGATTGCGAAGCAAGTTTTAACAACTTATATTAATCACTCTCGTTGGCTCGGATGAAAGCGTATATGTGGTCTGTATCATTGCACTACCCTCCAAAAATCTAAACGACTAATCTCTTCAGGAGGCGTCGCTCATGTGGGCAACCGGTAGCGACGATGGATAAACGTAAAACACACACACAAGTCAGCGACCTTAACCACTCGACCACGGGAGGCAGATACCCACATACTGGATATGTCGTGTTCTATTTAATAGTTATCTAACTGACACCAATGGGGTCACAGGTTGGTGTATATATATGTTGCAATATCAATGGTTATTTCATTAGATAATTAATTACACTCGTGTTAGGCAAACTGATCAAATCAACACCATATATATGAACTAATTAATAGTGTGGAATTTTAATACCGACATTACATGGTGTAAAATAATACTTTAAATAAGTATGGAGATGGAATATAGACAAGGAATAGATTGAAAATATACAAGGAATATAGACACATACTAATATTAGATGGAACATAGAACATAGACACGGAATATATATAATAGAACATAGACAAGAAATAGATTTGAATATAGATACAGAATAATATTAGATGGACTATAGAACATAGACACGGAATATATATAATATAAACACAGACTATATAGAACATAGACAAGGAATAGATTGAATATAGACAAATAATACTATTAGATGGACTATAGAACATATACAAGGAATAAGTGCAATATAGACACGGAATAGATGGAATATAGACAATGAATAGATGGAATATAGACACGGAATATATAGAATATAGACACGGAATATATAGAATATAGACACGGAATTACTGTTAATAATAAGCGTTATAAGCATAATGGTTAGACGAGAAATATAGAAAACGTTTAATGAAGTACATACTTACATAGACACGGTTGATTCGGTTCATGATAAAGCAGACGTGACGGTTCATGATAAAGCGGACGTGACGGTTCATGATAAAGCAGACGTGACGGTTCATGATAAAGCAGACGTGACGGTTCATGATAAAGCAGACGTGACGGTTCATGATAAAGCAGACGTGACGGTTCATGATAAAGCAGACGTGACGGTTCATGATAAAGCGGACGTGACGGTTCATGATAAAGCAGACGTGACGGTTCATGATAAAGCAGACGTGACTGTTCATGATAAAGCAGACGTGACGCTTCATGATAAAGCAGACGTGACGGTTCATGATAAAGCGGACGTGACGGTTCATGATAAAGCAGACGTGACGGTTCATGATAAATCAGACGTGACTGTTCATGATAAAGCAGACGTGACGGTTCATGAAGCAGACGTGACGCTTCATGATAAAGCAGACGTGACGGTTCATGATAAAGCAGACGTGACGCTTCATGATAAAGCAGACGTGACGCTTCATGATAAAGCAGACGTGACGGTTCATGATAAAGCAGACGTGACTGTTCATGATAAAGCAGACGTGACGGTTCATGATAAAGCAGACGTGACGGTTCATGATAAAGCAGACGTGACGGTTCATGATAAAGAAGACGTGATTGGAGAAGTAATTGGGGGAGACTATTAGCAAGAATTAGGCGAGAAAACAGAAGGATGATGGAGGAGGTGGATGAAAAAGAGCCACTGTTATCCAACAGTTCCACACATATAAATACAAATAAGAAGTCTCCGTTATTGAATGGTGCGACAAATATACATATGTATAAACCGTCATACACTGAAAGCGAAAGCGAAAGTAACAACTCGTAAGTACAGGTGGCTGTCATGTCTGTCAAATATTCCATTATATAAAGCAGTATTATATCGTAATAAAGGATGCGTTTTGGTAAAATATAAATACTAATGTGTGTTTGTTTACAAAAATCGAAGTAGTCGCTCAGAAACGATAAAATTCAAATAAATATAAACCGTCGTATACGCGAATTTGTTTATCAACAAGCGAAATTTAAGCACGTACAGCGCGCATGCGTGAAAGAACAGCGGATCTGCCATGTTTGTTTTCATCATTACCGAAGGAGGACAATGCATTCCGAATATAAATCAGGTTCCGATTGTAAACAAGTGCACGTGACCGACCTACTCGGAAAGTTCTACTTAAAGTTTCGGTTTCGAGTGTGTCGCAAAAAAAACACTGTTTACTAATTAAACATAATTATACAAATTATAATTTAAGAATGTGTAGCGAGCATTGCTGCCCATACATATACTTTGAATTGTTCAAATATCTTTTATTTTGTACGATATAGGGCTGCTTTAAACTTGTAAGTACAAATATAGGAGCATACATGAGTGGTGATTTCATAACATATTTTATGAAACGAGTTTTGAAATTTTGCTTCTAAGCGATGGTGATGATGATATACGTTTATTTACCCTCGCCACCGGTAAACCATATGGGCGAGCGTTCTAAGATGATTATTCTCTGTGATGCTTATGATGACATCCTCAGATGGCTCCTTCCTTCTTTCTGTGCCAGGGTGACAAGTCCTGGGCCCCGTTTTATCAACAATGTCAGTCGCAAGTCGGTCTTATCTTAAGACCGCTACTTGCGACGTTTCCTGCGACAATCGTACGACCGTTTTATCAACACGGTCGTAAGTCTTCGGTCGCAGCTAAGATTTTCTTTCGTCGTACGACCTTAAAAACAGTGACACAGTCCGAAATGTAAACTTCCGGTGTACGCATCTTCGCGCGCAAATGTCAACATCGGACGTGTTTAAAACACGGCGCCCAAGTATACATTATTCATAACTTCTTTATTTCTTGGAATATGTTAATATTTCTTATATCGAATTAAACCTTACGCACAGGCCTCTCCAGACATGAAATCTATATTAAATCAAATATGACGTAGTGGGTCAAATCCGTAGAAGAGATATTTTAACACGCCGGTATTGGAAAGGAAAACACGGCCCCACTAAATCTTCCTTGTTACTGTGAATGTATAATCTATTTCAGTATAACTGGTATGTTTCCATCGTGCAACAATATTTTAAATCTGATACGTTGTTTTCATATATTAAATTGTTAAACATGTCAGACTTTTTATTATACTTATACATCGTATTTGCCTAAATGCAAAACAGTGCTCCCACCCCAAAACTTCTTTGCTAATAGGATTATGTTGTTAAATATTATTTCATTTTCAAGGGTATATTCCAGATCTGTGTCTGTAAATAATGTTGAGGCAATTGAATAGGGCCTACGGTATTTACATGTTACCACAATATCTAGTGATGTAAATACTGAATAGACTCCATTCATTAATACACACTTTTGTATCAGCATGTCTTTTTATAACGGCGATTCCAGCATATATAATATACAAATGTACAAGCTGTCATAGACTGGTCATACATTAGTCGTACATATCTGTGTGATGAGATTAATGGATCAAATACAGACGGGTCAATAGTCCAGTGGTGAACAAATTGGTATGTAGATCCAAGGTTCGATCATCAGTCTTTAAGTCAGTGAATAACACCATTCACGTAAAAAATCCAGATAATACTATGGCATGGGTCACTGTTTGTTTTTGGGGTTTAATGTATCACCAACAGCTCAAGTAATATGGTGACTTTCCAACTATTATTGGTGGAGGAAGATCCTGGGTGCCCCTCCATACAGTATGTCAAGTGTGAAAGGTCACCTGCCTGGGTAGAACCACAAACATTCCGAATAGTTTCCTTGCACGAAATAATCCGACACCCCTGGTGAGAGTCTAAACATCAGCTGTGAGAGGCAAGTGATTCGAAGTCAACAACATTAACCAATCGACCACATACTCCGTCTCTGTCTCTATCACTGCAATATCCTCAAACATCTAAAATGACTAATCTCTTCAAGAGGCGTCGCTCATATGGGCAACTGGTAGCGACGATAATTAAGCTCAAAAACACAATAGATCAAAGACGATGATAAATGGTCGCTTTAACTACCACATTGTTGTCAAGTTAACTTGGTCGTAAGTTATATTGAAACTAATTATAACCAGCACAATCATGGATGTTAGGAAGTAGAAATAAAACAACGGAACTATTCTAAATTTCATTATTTATAATGTCACTGCAAATATACCCCAATATAATTTTATAATACATATAGAGATACATATTGATACTTGTAACATTACTGATAATATGGTAATGCAGTTTTTAATCCTCGCATATATGGAATAGAATTATCATAGAATTGCCAAGATGAATTGGTTTACACAATATGTATTGCAAACCATAAAACACATATAACATACAACAACATACATAATGAAAAGGATTAAGTAGGAAGCTAAAAGTAACAATGCTTTGAATTTGTGGTACAAAGAATGTGTTTGTTGAAATGTTGGCAGCATGTACGTTTAAGGACTCGAGCAAAGTCATTTATTACGTCACATATTGTTGTCTAAGTACGAGTTATCTCATGGCACAGTTGCATCATTTTCTATCATAAAAACACTTTTCAGCCAAAATAAAAAGAAAATTTGTTTAAGTGAATGATCGAATAATACTTTACTCAAAAACATAGAAAGCTATTAATACCACTCGTGACTAGCTTCACACTTGGTAATAATGCTTTCAATGTTCATTTGGTGAAATATTATTCGATCATACACTGAAACAAACACATATCCTCTTATAATTATATCGTAGGAACAAGAAAGAAAAAACAATAAAAAACTAGATCACATGGGCTTTTTACCCCGTTCGAGACCCCGCTATACCATACTAAAATCATAGTCTTTCAGATGAGAATTTAAACAGAGGTCTTGTGCCGGTGCTTTACACAATGCAAATAAAAGAACCAGAGGAGACATCATTGCACTATCCTCCAAATCTAATATAACTAATCTCTTCAGTAGGTGTCGTTAAAATGGGCAACTGGTAACTATGATAAATAAACGTAAAACACTCACAGGTATTCATGTATTATGTATATCAACATATATATTGTATCGGGTTGCTTTGTGTAATGTTACAGCTTCTGTTACAGTGTAGTGGGAAGTATATTGAAGCAGTTACATTTTCACACCAAAGTCTGTCTGTCACACCCTATGCAATCTGATACAACAAATTATATTTACTGTGAATCTATTTTCGTGTTTTGTTGCATCAACATTTCTGATTTCATAGTAAAAGAAGATTTGTTGCACAAGATATAGATTGAAGATCTGTAGTGAACACAGTATGATAGACAATCTTGTTTGTACACAGGCTTCAATACCATATAATTACCAGGGTGTTTTCATGCACATCTAATTTTGCTTGTTTGGCATACATATATATATATATATATCTATTGTTTGCTTTATTTGTGGAAACCTTATATCACAAAAATTAAGACCGGAAATTTCTTTCATAATTTTTAAAACTGTGCCGCTTGTCAAAATGAAATCTTAATAGTCTATAAAAGAAAAGTACCAAACAGTATGCATTTGTATCACTGGATAGTTGCTCAGTTTTCATCAGTTTTCAAGATTTCTAAACTGTAAATATGACAGCTAAGATTAGTATCCTTAAATCAAGTGGTGTTGACAGAGGCATGAACTGATCTGTTGAAATATTGTTGTCCACTCTTGATTTTCTTGGCCATGCTATCACACAATCATAGATCAATAGACCATCAACTGATCCAACTGCATTCTGTATAATATGGCACTTCCGATAAAAATCCAGCTGCTGTACATCAATTAAAGCCATATCATCAGGGAATCTGCAAGAAATAACATATAAAAACTCTATTAACATCAAAGTTCTACATTTCTATCTGTTAAATTTGAACACTGGAATGATTGTGAACAAAATTTGGACATGCATCATTAATATTAAGCATTTGTGAGGGTGGACCTGACAGATATTAATTTGTTTAAGAACAATGTATAAGTGATTAGTACAGTGTATGTACATTAATAAGATGGAAACTATTCCATAAATCTGGGTTGCTGTGACGAAACTAAATATATTTGGAGTTCGGCCTAATTCTGTTTTTTAACTATGGTTAACTTTTGTGTTTTTACATCGTTCTTCATTGTTAATGTTAGAATAATCAACTGTATAAATATTATTTACTTTACAACATTTTCGAAACAAGATTATAATATTAAGCACTCTCGTTGAAAGCGTATAATTATGTAGTCATTCGTGTGGGACATAACCGGAGAAAACTCACATGTCCGATTTGGGGACCACCGTACCATCTCACACACTTCTCAGTCAGTGTAAGGAACCCGGAATGCATTGACTAGAAGCGAGCGTGCTAATCACTACGCTAATCAGACAGCTAATCGAATAAACTTAGCAATTAATGATCATGTCGACAAGAGTTCACCTACCTGTTGATGCCATGAAAATCTGCAACTTTGGACAATACATCACCCTTTGATAGGTATCTAAATCAATAAGCATCTGAAATGAACAAAACGTTTCAACTATTATTGATACATAAGTTGTTTTTATAATTATATTACAATGCAACTTTGTGGTCATTGGTTGTGGTAGTAGTTCGTAACCCAATATACATGTAAACACATAGTCCGATATATTCTGATTGATTTCAAACTGGACAGTGTATCTATATATAATTATGGTCATCCCGACTCATCGTGTCTATCATCGCATTAAGATCAATCATGACAACTTGTAATATTTATGGATTACACTTTTTTTGGCTGTCCAATTTGCGCAGTAGTTAGACATGCTCGCTTCTCACCAATTCAACCCTGGTTCGATGGACAGTATGTGATATGATACGGTGACAGATTGAACAGGACGATTTCCTCCGGGCGTCCGTGGCATCATGCCGCATGGTGTCGGATTTGGAATCAAAGCGTCCCATGTTCGATACTCGGGTCAGTCCACGTATGTAGTGTCATTGAGCAAGTCACCTCACAGACATCGTTTAGTACTGGTTAACCGCTTAGGTCGGCTAAGCCTATCCAGAAAAAACATTTGCATTTGGACACGTGGGGACGTTTAATTATGTGTACGAATACTGTAGCAATACACGAGCATTTAAAAAGAAACAGACACATTATAAACACAACATTTAATTCTACCTGCACACTGTATCAATTTACTTAGTTAATGCGTTGCAGAAACATAATAGGTATCGTCATTCAGTTCCAAAAACATAATAAGTCATGACTTGTGTGTAGTATAAATAGCGATAGATTCTTATGGAAGTAATCTTAAAATAGAAATAAGGGCCTACTGTACAGAAATGTGTACGCAAATAACACTGATTTGCACCTTAATAATGCAAGATGTAGAAATATATCAATTTCACTTTACCTAGGTCAAACCGGGTATCGAATGAGAGCGGTTCGTCCCCTTGTCCAAGTCATTCCCCCACCATATCCACAAGCAAGACAACCCATAGCCTCGTCCTGCGATATCGGGAAAGGATATTGGTGTCACACGTCTCCAATGTCTCTACCGGCCCTGAATATTCTTGCATCACGTCTCTGATGCACGGATTCTGCTGATTCGGCCGCCATTTTTAAGACTTTTTCCGAAGTTGCGACTGCATCGAACCAGTCGTAAAGTTAAGACTTTATTTACGATATCTTAGCTGCGACTTTGTTGATAAAACGGACCGTGGTCTTAACTAAGAGGTTACGACGGCGTAACTCGGTCTTAAGCAATAATCTTAACTAAGACTGACTTACGACCGTTGATAAAACGGGGCCCAGAAGTTTTTATTTATAGACTATGCATCAGAAGTTATTTATAGACTATGCATCAGAAGTTATTTATAGACTATGCATCAGAAGTTATTTATAGACTATGCATCAGAAGTTATTTATAGACTGCCTCAGAAGTTATTTATAGACTATGCATCGAAGTTTTTATTATAGACTATGATCAATGTTATTTATAGACTATGCATCAAAAGTTTTTATTTATAGACTATGCATCAGAAGTTATTTATAGACTATGCATCAGAAGTTATTTATAGACTATGCATCAAAAGTTTTTATTTATAGACTATGCATCAGAAGTTATTTATAGACTATGCATCAGAAGTTATTTATAAACTATGCATCAGAAGTTATTTATAGACTATGCATCAGAAGTTATTTATAGACTGCATCAGAAGTTATTTATAGACTATGCCTCAGACGTTTTTATTTATAAACTATGCAACAGAAGTTATTTATAGACTGCATCAGAAGTTATTTATAGCCAATTTTTCAGAAGTTATTTATAGACTATGCATCAGAAGTTTTTATTTATAGACTATGTGTCAGAAGTGTTCCAATGGAACGGGGAGACTATTCAATCTCAGTTGCCGCTGCAAGTGTCGAGTCTCCTGTGCTTTAACATTGCCATCCATGCTGTGGGCGAATATCTGCTCAAAGGTACGGGTGTTTCTATTCTTACATTTTGAATTCTATGCCGTCCAATATGTGGAGATAAATCCAATAAGCTTTGAGCTTTCATTTCAATATCCACTTGTATTGATTGTGTACATAACTATTTGTTGTGGACGTCGTGATAGCTCAGTCGTGATAGCTCAGTCGTGATAGCTCAGTCGTGATAGCTCAGTCGTGATAGCTCAGTCGTGATAGCTCATCGTGATAGCTCAGTCGTGATAGCTCAGTCGTGATAGCTCAGTCGTGATAGCTCAGTCGTGATAGCTCAGTCGTGATAGCTCAGTCGTGATAGCTCAGACGTGATAGCTCAGTCGTGATAGCTCAGACGTGATAGCTCAGACGTGATAGCTCAGTTGTGATAGCTCAGACGTGATAGCTCAGTCGTGATAGCTCAGTCGTGATAGCTGTCGTGATAGCTCAGTCGTGATAGCTCAGTCGTGATAGCTCAGTCGTGACAGCTCAGTCGTGATAGCTCAGTCGTGATAGCTCAGTGTTAGCACATTCGCTTCATGTGCGAAAGGCCTGGAGTTTGAGCCCCACTGGAGCCGTTACGATTGTGCCCTTAGGCAAGGCATTTAAATTCCACATGCCTCTTCTCTCTACCTTGTGGCAATGGATTCCATCAGGAATGAGGTCTCGAGAGTGATTAATATAAGTTGTAAGAACGTGTTTCGCAATCTAGTTGTAAATTATGTTATATATGTTTATGGAGATATTTCATTACTGTGTTCCTGTCCTGCATCGAATAGTTAGTTTATTGCTCGATTGCGATAAATAGTTTATTGCTCGATTGCGATAAATAGTTTATTGCTCGATTGCGATAAATAGTTTATTGCTCGATTGCGATAAATAGTTTATTGCTCGATTGCGATAAATAGTTTATTGCTCGATTGCGATAAATAGTTTATTGCTCGATTGCGATAAATAGTTAGTTTATTGCTCGATTGCGATAAATAGTTAGTTTATTGCTCGATTGCGATAAATAGTTAGTTTATTGCTCGATTGCGATAAATAGTTAGTTTATTGCTCGATTGCGATAAATAGTTAGTTTATTGCTCGATTGCGATAAATAGTTAGTTTATTGCTCGATTGCGCTAGATAGTAGTTTATTGCTCGATTGCGATAAATAGTTAGTTTATTGCTCGATTGCGATAAATAGTTAGTTTATTGCTCGATTGCGATAAATAGTTAGTTTATTGCTAGATTGCGATAAGTAGTTAGTTTATTGCTCGATTGCGATAAGTAGTTAGTTTATTGCTCGATTGTGATAAGTAGTTAGTTTATTGCTCGATTGCGATAAATAGTTAGTTTATTGCTCGATTGCGATAAATAGTTAGTTTATTGCTCGATTGCGATAAATAGTTAGTTTATTGCTCGATTGCGATAAATAGTTAGTTTATTGCTCGATTGCGATAAATAGTTAGTTTATTGCTCGATTGCAATAAATAGTTAGTTTATTGCTCGATTGCGCTAGATAGTAGTTTATTGCTCGATTGCGATAAATAGTTAGTTTATTGCTCGATTGCGATAAATAGTTAGTTTATTGCTCGATTGCAATAAATAGTTAGTTTATTGCTCGATTGCGCTAAATAGTAGTTTATTGCTCGATTGCGATAAATAGTTAGTTTATTGCTCGATTGCGATAAATAGTTAGTTTATTGCTCGATTGCAATAAATAGTTAGTTTATTGCTCGATTGCGATTATCAAATACTATTGATGACATTGCAGGGAGTTTCAAGGCTTCGACTGACGACAGTGTTAACAAATGTCTAAGTATAGAAGGCAAGGTAGGTACTGCTTTGTTATCTTATACACAATGAGAGACATCTCTAATTTTCTATTACCTCCCTTGGCAGATAAAGTCTGATTTATTTCAAAATGTGAATAGATCCTTTTAGTTAGAATCCTTTGTTTTTACTGTTGTGCCCTAACCAGATGTTGCGATATGATAAATGGGATTTTATCAAAAACGTGTTAATTAAGTAATAACATTGTTATAAAAATAGGTACCCATTGCACATACTGTAGGGGATCTGTCGAGATATAGTAATTTAATAATCATTTAAAGCTATAGTGGAATAAAATTGCAGGTATGTTATGCAAAGAAAACAACGATAAAAACAGAGGAAATCACTTGATAGGATCTATCTACTTTTAGGGAGTATTCAGGAGCAGTAACTGACCGGTGTCTCTCATTGCTAGCATGTTGTGCAAAGGAAACAACGATAAAAACAGAGGAAATCACTTGATAGGATCTATCTACTTTTAGGGAGTATTCAGGGGCAGTAACTGACTGATGTCTCTCATTGCTAGCATGTTATGCAAAGGAAACAACGATAAAAACAGAGGAAAACACTTGATAGGACCTATCTACCTTTAGGGAGTATTCAGGAGCAGTAACTGACCGATGTCTCTCATTGTTTCCAATGCTTTTAGTTAACCCAGATCAGTGTGTGTGTGTGTGTATTTAAGTTTATTTATCGTCGATTGGCCACATGAATGGTGCCACCTCAGGACCGTACTCGGGTTGTTAGCGCTTACGGTGCAAGATACAGTTGGATTCCAGAGCCAGGCACCAATATAAGATCTAGGTTTATAGTTTAACCTTAGTGACTACAATTAGCCAGTAGCTTACCGGCGTAAAACATGCGAGGTCATATAAAAGTAAAAAGTAAAGTGTTTGTGTCACCCCTATTTAAAGAGCTGTTTCGTGTCCCATCGAACCCCATTTATGTATAAAAAGTAAAAGTAAAGTGTTTGTTTATTATATAGTGTTACCCCTATTTAAAGGGCCAGCCATTTCTGACTTATGCGACACCTCTATTTTATGAACATCAGTACTTCCCGAATCCTATGCTTGTATGCCAGGCTGGTAGGCAATCGGGAACCATTTTTAACTGGCTGGCGGCTCACCAACCGGCCATATCAGAAGGTGGACTACTCTGGAGGTCCTGGCAGATAACTACTGTCTATGTTTACAGCTGTGATATTGTTTTCAGGTTGTGGAAGCTATTGTGAAGGTGGACTACTCTGGAGGTCCTGGCCTGGCAGAGAACTACTGTCGATGTTTACAGCTGTTGTATTGTTTTCAGGTTGTGGAAGCTATTGTGAAGGTGGACTACTCTGGAGGTCCTGGCAGATAACTACTGTCGATGTTTACAGCTGTTGTATTGTTTTCAGGTTGTGGAAGCTATTGTGAAGGTGGACTACTCTGGAGGTCCTGGCCTGGCAGAGAACTACTGTCGATGTTTACAGCTGTTGTATTGTTTTCAGGTTGTGGAAGCTATTGTGAAGGTGGACTACTCTGGAGGTCCTGGCAGATAACTACTGTCAATGTTTACAGCTGTTGTATTGTTTTCAGGTTGTGGAAGCTATTGTGAAGGTGGAATACTCTGGAGGTCCTGGCACATAACTACTGTCGATGTTTACAGCTGTGGTATTGTTTTCAGGTTGTGGAAGCTATTGTGAAGGTGGACTACTCTGGAGGTCCTGGCAGATAACTAGTGTCGATGTTTACAGCTGTTGTATTGTTTTCAGGTTGTGGAAGCTATTGTGAAGGTGGACTACTCTGGAGGTCCTGGCAGATAACTGCTGTCGATGTTTACAGCTGTGATATTGTTTTCAGGTTGTGGAAGCTATTGTGAAGGTGGACTACTCTGGAGGTCCTGGCCTGGCAGATAACTACTGTCGATGTTTACAGCTGTTGTATTGTTTTCAGGTTGCAGAAGCTATTGTGAAGGTGGACTACTCTGGAGGTCCTGGTCTGGCAGATAACTACTGTCGATGTTGCTCAATTGCATTTAGTATTGATGTTTTACCATCTGTTGTGTTCCATAAATGGGATGTAATACTATCGGAGAGGTACGCGTTTTATTCTGCACTACATTGTAAGTCGTGGTCGAGTTGTTGCTGCGCTGACACCGCAAAATTATCTCCCTTACGTGGATAAACAACAAAAATGTCGTCTGAAGAAGAAAGACACTTCGCAACCTTAAATGAAACGGAATTGAACCGTGTTGTTGATAACAAAGACTCTGACAAGACGAATAAAGCAACTAAATACTCGCTGGCAATATTCCGCGAATATTTGGACTCGAAGGAACTCTCAAGGACGTTGATACCTTTAGTTTATACAAATTTATTTTAGCTCGATTGCGAAACAAGTTATTTCAACTTATATAAATCACTCTCGAGACCTCATTCCTGATGGAATCCATCGCCACGAGGGAGAGAGAAGAGGCAACATGGAATTTAAATGCCTTGCCTAAGGGCACAATCGTAACGGCTCCAGTGGGGCTCGAACTCCGGACCATTCGCACCTGAAGCGAACGCGCATCCACTGCGCTATCACGACTACCTTTAATGCTGATTATCTAAATTCGCGTTTGAGGACTTTCTACGGTGAAATGTGAAGGGGGAACTGTACAAACTGTACAAACTGACCTTGTTCAAATCGGTGCGAGATGGACTTGCTTCGCTTCCAGTCCATATGTTTGCATAGCGCCCTCAACACCATGTTCTATCTGTTAAATAGTGTAGAGTTATATTAACGTTATTTTCTGTTTATATTTCAGTTCTGACCACTGTTACTTGCTGTTTGATTTACAAAACGTGTGTGGTCAGGAAATGGAACTTAATCACTCCAGCCAATGTGTGTATCTCAAACACGAACAAACTAAAAGGTATACAAGCAGTAACTTCAATGTGTGTATCTCAAACATGAACACACTAAAAGGTATACAAGCAGTAACTTCAATGTGTGTATCTCAAACACAAACACACTAAAAGGTATACAAGCAGTAACTGCAATGTGTGTATCTCAAACACACTAAAAGGTATACAAGCAGTAACTGCAATGTGTGTATCTCAAACACACTAAAAGGTATACAAGCAGTAACTTCAATGTGTGTATCTCAAACACGAACACACTAAAAGGTATACAAGCAGTAACTGGAATGTGTGTATCTCAAACACGAACACACTAAAAGGTATACAAGCAGTAACTGCAATGTGTGTATCTCAAACACGAACACACTAAAAGGTATACAAGCAGTAACTTCAATGTGTGTATCTCAAACACACTAAAAGGTATACAAGCAGTAACTTCAATGTGTGTATCTCAAACACACTAAAAGGTATACAAGCAGTAACTTCAATGTGTGTATCTCAAACACACTAAAAGGTATACAAGCAGTAACTGCAATGTGTGTATCTCAGATTGCATGGCATTTTGTTATTGTCGAGCCGTGGTCACCTCTTACCAGTCGAGTCTAGGTTTGATCCTAGTCCATGGTATGTGCGAGACGGCTCGGCTCGACTGTCATCAAGCTAGATGGCTGAATGCTCGGATAATTGTTGCTCTAAAATATTGTATGTTTACAGGATCTGTGTAGAGGTAGAGAGGAGTGACCCGAGGTTATTCCAGGCTGATACAAGTTCTAGCAGATTGTTTAGTCAGTTCCTTGCAACGTTAGTGGATATCAGATGGGCTATTGTATCCTTTATTGACATTATACACAAGGACATATACAAATTTATTTTAGCTCGATTGCGAAACAAGTTATTTCAACTTATATAAATCACTCTCGAGACCTCATTCCTAATGGAATCCATCGCCACGAGGGAGAGAGAAGAGGCAACGTGGAATTTAAATGCCTTTTCTAAGGGCACAATCGTAACGGCTCCAGTGGGGCTCGAACTCCGGACCTTTCGCACCTGAAGCGAACGCGCATCCACTGCGCTATCACGACTTCCACAAGGACTAGATATACAGTATGCACATTTAATGTTAGCGTGCATGCCTTCGGCCTCCACACACATTAATCACGCCCAATGTAGTTCATACCCTGATGGGAACTATTAACCTTTGGCCTCCACACACATTAATCACGCCCAATGTAGTTCATACCCTGATGGGAACTATTAACCTTCGGCCTCCACACTCGTTAATCATGCCCAATGTAGTTCATACCCTGATGGGAACTATTAACCTTTGGCCTCCACACACATTAACCAAGCCCAATGTAGTTCATACCCTGATGGGAACTATTAACCTTTGGCCTCCACACACATTAACCAAGCCCAATGTAGTTCACACCCCGATGGGAACTATTAACCTTCGGCCTCCACACACATTAACCAAGCCCAATGTAGTTCACACCCCGATGGGAACTATTAACCTTTGGCCTCCACACACATTAACCAAGCCCAATGTAGTTCACACCCCGATGGGAACTATTAACCTTCGGCCTCCACACACATTAACCAAGCCCAATGTAGTTCACACCCCGATGGGAACTATTAACCTTTGGCCTCCACACACATTAACCAAGCCCAATGTAGTTCACACCCCGATGGGAACTATTAACCTTTGGCCTCCACACACATTAACCAAGCCCAATGTAGTTCACACCCCGATGGGAACTATTAACCTTCGGCCTCCACACACATTAACCAAGCCCAATGTAGTTCACACCCCGATGGGAACTATTAACCTTCGGCCTCCACACACATTAATCACGCCCAATGTAGTTCATACCCCAATGAAAACTATTAACCCGCGATTCATTCCTTAAAACAAACAAATCACAATTCAGAAGGATTAGTAATGGCACTATTCGTAAATGTTCTTGAAAGAAGGACAGAAGTAAGAATGAGGTTTCTTTAACACATGGTCTAGCCATCATTGGATGTTAATGGCAAGGTGAATATTGACAGCTTGCTGTGGACACCGGAGCAGCAACAGCTAGTGTATATCTCCCCAGTCTCGTGGGGTAAGTCTGATAAACTAGTGAGTGAAATTAATGTACAAATACAATGAAGCCTGTGTTACCAGTCTTGTGGGGTAAGGAAATACAATGAAGCCTGTGTTACCAGTCTTGTGGGGTAGGGAAATACAATCTTACCTGTGTTACCAGTCTTGTGGGGTAGGGAAATACAATGAAACCTGTGTTACCAGTCTTGTGGGGTAGGGAAATACAATGAAGCCTGTGTTACCAGTCTTGTAGGGTAGGGAAATACAATGAAACCTGTGTTACCAGTCTTGTGGGGTAGGGAAATACAATCTTACCTGTGTTACCAGTCTTGTAGGGTAGGGAAATACAATGAAGCCTGTGTTACCAGTCTTGTAGGGTAGGGAAATACAATGAAACCTGTGTTACCAGTCTTGTAGGGTAGGGAAATACAATGAAACCTGTGTTACCAGTCTTGGGGGTAGGGAAATACAATGAAACCTGTGTTACCAGTCTTGTGGGGTAGGGAAATACAATGAAACCTGTGTTACCAGTCTTGTGGGGTAGGGAAATACAATGAAACCTGTGTTACCAGTCTTGTAGGGTAGGGAAATACAATGAAACCTGTGTTACCAGTCTTGTGGGGTAGGGAAATACAATGAAGCCTGTGTTACCAGTCTTGTGGGGTAGGGAAATACAATGAAGCCTGTGTTACCAGTCTTGTAGGGTAGGGAAATACAATGAAGCCTGTGTTACCAGTCTTGTGGGGTAGGGAAATACAATGAAACCTGTGTTACCAGTCTTGTAGGGTAGGGAAATACAATGAAGCCTGTGTTACCAGTCTTGTGGGGTAGGGAAATACAATCTTACCTGTGTTACCAGTCTTGTAGGGTAGGGAAATACAATGAAACCTGTGTTACCAGTCTTGTGGGGTAGGGAAATACAATCTTACCTGTGTTACCAGTCTTGTGGGGTAGGGAAATACAATGAAGCCTGTGTTACCAGTCTTGTGGGGTAGGGAAATACAATGAAACCTGTGTTACCAGTCTTGTGGGGTAGGGAAATACAATGAAGCCTGTGTTACCAGTCTTGTGGGGTAGGGAAATACAATGAAACCTGTGTTACCAGTCTTGTAGGGTAGGGAAATACAATGAACCTGTGTTACCAGTCTTGTGGGGTAGGGAAATACAATCTTACCTGTGTTACAGTCTTGTAGGGTAGGGAAATACAATGAGCCTGTGTTACCAGTCTTGTGGGGTAGGGAAATACAATCTTACCTGTGTTACCAGTCTTGTGGGGTAGGGAAATACAATGAAACCTGTGTTACCAGTCTTGTGGGGTAGGGAAATACAATGAAGCCTGTGTTACCAGTCTTGTGGGGTAGGGAAATACAATGAAACCTGTGTTACCAGTCTTGTGGGGTAGGGAAATACAATCTTACCTGTGTTACCAGTCTTGTGGGGTAGGGAAATACAATGAAGCCTGTGTTACCAGTCTTGTGGGGTAGGGAAATACAATGAAGCCTGTGTTACCAGTCTTGTGGGGGGAAATACAATGAAGCCTGTTTACCAGTCTTGTGGGGTAGGGAAATACAATGAAACCTGTGTTACCAGTCTTGTAAGGTAGGGAAATACAATGAAACCTGTGTTACCAGTCTTGTGGGTAGGGAAATACAATGAAACCTGTGTTACCAGTCTTGTGGGGTAGGGAAATACAATGAAGCCTGTGTTACCAGTCTTGTGGGGTAGGGAAATACAATGTTACCTGTGTTACCAGTCTTGTGGGGTAGGGAAATACAATGAAGCCTGTGTTACCAGTCTTGTGGGGTAGGGAAATACAATGAAACCTGTGTTACCAGTTTGGGGTAGGGAAATACTGAAGCCTGTGTTACCAGTCTTGTGGGGTAGGGAAATACAATGAAACCTGTGTTACCAGTCTTGTGGGGTAGGGAAATACAATGAAACCTGTGTTACCAGTCTTGTGGGGTAGGGAAATACAATGAAACCTGTGTTACCAGTCTTGTGGGGTAGGGAAATACAATGAAGCCTGTGTTACCAGTCTTGTAGGGTAGGGAAATACAATGAAACCTGTGTTACCAGTCTTGTAGGGTAGGGAATACAATGAAACCTGTGTTACCAGTCTTGTAGGGTAGGGAAATACAATGAACTGTGTTACCAGTCTTGTGGGTTAGGGAAATACAATGAAACCTGTGTTACCAGTCTTGTGGGGTAGGGAAATACAACCAAGCCTGTGTTACCAGTCTTGTGTGGTAGGGAAATACAATGAAGCCTGTGTTACCAGTCTTGTGGGGTAGGGAAATACAATGAAGCCTGTGTTACCAGTCTTGTGGGGTAGGCAAATACAATGAAACCTGTGTTACCAGTCTTGTGGGGTAGGGAAATACAATGAAGCCTGTGTTACCAGTCTTATAGGGTAGGGAAATACAATGA
>CM026396.1:44695565-44729056 GCA_014843695.1 Archivesica marissinica
AACCTGTGTTACCAGTCTTGTGGGGTAGGGAAATACAACCAAGCCTGTGTTACCAGTCTTGTGTGGTAGGGAAATACAATGAAGCCTGTGTTACCAGTCTTGTGGGGTAGGGAAATACAATGAAGCCTGTGTTACCAGTCTTGTGGGGTAGGCAAATACAATGAAACCTGTGTTACCAGTCTTGTGGGGTAGGGAAATACAATGAAGCCTGTGTTACCAGTCTTATAGGGTAGGGAAATACAATGAAACCTGTGTTACCAGTCTTGTAGGGTAGGGAAATACAATGAAACCTGTGTTACCAGTCTTGTAGGGTAGGGAAATACAATCTTACCTGTGTTACCAGTCTTGTAGGGTAGGGAAATACAATGAAATCTGTGTTACCAGTTTTGTAGGGTAGGGAAATACAATGAAGCCTGTGTTACCAGTCTTGTGGAGTAGCGAAATACAATCAATGTGGAATTCAAATGCCTTGCCTAAGGGCACAATCGTAATGGCTCCAGCGGGGCTCAAACTCCGGACCTATCGCACCTGATGCGAACGCGTAGCTACCACTGCGCTATTCACAACAAAATCTGGTGACAAAAGTTTACATTGTAAGATTCATGAAACATTTAAGTTTAAACTTTATTTATTTTACAACGATTGTAAAACAAGCTTTAATAACTTATATTAATCACTCTCGTTGGCGCAGATGAAAGCGTAAATGTGGTCATTCGTGTGGGAGGAAACCGGAGAAAACCCACCTGTCCGATCTGTCGACCACCATACTATCTCTCATACTAACTGGTCCGAGGATCGAACCCGGGCTGCATTGGTGAAAAGCGAGCGCGCTAACCACTGCGCTAATCGCAGGGTTCCCTCTGTCAGAATGTTTGTCTGCGCCACTTCTGTCGCCAATTGAAAAACACTGGAGACAATTTAAAAAACTTGGAGCCAACTAAGAGCCATATAGTTCACAAATAAATATTTGAAGTCATGTGCCTAATATAAAAAGTTTCGCCAAATATTTTCGCCAATTCACAAAATTTCGCGCCAATATTTGTTTTTTGTCGCAATTGGTGCCATTGGCGACTGACAGCGGGAACCCTGAATCGGACAGCCATATGAAAAATATATAAATATATAGTTTCATTTTATTCAATATGCATGAATGCTGATTTATAGAATTTAGTTTAAACATATTTATTTTCTGTCAATACATGATTATTTACAACAACTGATATAAGGAATTGGACAGAAAGCTGTATAGCTTATGATTGTCCTCTCCTTTTATAGAATTTGTTGTTCAAATTAAATCTTTTGTTCAATATTTGGCTGTTCCAACAGTAATTGTATTTACCGGATACATGTATGTTAAACATTTGGCTGTTCCAACAGTAATTGTATTTACCAGGTACATGTATGTTAAACATTTGGCTGTTCCAACAGTAATTGTATTTACCAGGTACATGTATGTTAAATATTTGGCTGTTCCAACAGTAATTGTATTTACTGGGTACATGTATGTTAAACATTTGGCTGTTCCAACAGTAATTGTATTTACCGGATACATGTATGTTAAACATTTGGCTGTTCCAACAGTAATTGTATTTACTGGGTACATGTATGTTAAATATTTGGCTGTTCCAACAGTAATTGTATTTACTGGGTACATGTATGTTAAATATTTGGCTGTTCCAACAGTAATTGTATTTACTGGGTACATGTATGTTAAACATTTGGCTGTTCCAACAGTAATTGTATTTACCGGATACATGTATGTTAAACATTTGGCTGTTCCAACAGTAATTGTATTTACTGGGTACATGTATGTTAAATATTTGGCTGTTCCAACAGTAATTGTATTTACTGGGTACATGTATGTTAAATATTTGGCTGTTCCAACAGTAATTGTATTTACCTGGTACATGTATGTTAAACATTTGGCTGTTCCAACAGTAATTGTATTTACTGGGTACATGTATGTTAAACATTTGGCTGTTCCAACAGTAATTGTATTTACTGGGTACATGTATGTTAAATATTTGGCTGTTCCAACAGTAATTGTATTACTGGGTACATGTATGTTAAATATTTGGCTGTTCCAACAGTAATTGTATTTACCTGGTACATGTATGTCCAATATTTGGCTGTTCCAACAGTAATTGTATTTACCGGATACATGTATGTTAAACATTTGGCTGTTCCAACAGTAATTGTATTTACTGGGTACATGTATGTTAAACATTTGGCTGTTCCAACAGTAATTGTATTTACTGGGTACATGTATGTTAAATATTTGGCTGTTCCAACAGTAATTGTATTTACTGGGTACATGTATGTTAAACATTTGGCTGTTCCAACAGTAATTGTATTTACCGGATACATGTATGTTAAACATTTGGCTGTTCCAACAGTAATTGTATTTACTGGGTACATGTATGTTAAATATTTGGCTGTTCCAACAGTAATTGTATTTACTGGGTACATGTATGTTAAATATTTGGCTGTTCCAACAGTAATTGTATTTACCGGGTACATGTATGTTAAACATTTGGCTGTTCCAACAGTAATTGTATTTACCGGGTACATGTATGTTAAACATTTGGCTGTTCCAACAGTAATTGTATTTACTGGGTACATGTATGTTAAATATTTGGCTGTTCCAACAGTAATTGTATTTACTGGGTACATGTATGTTAAATATTTGGCTGTTCCAACAGTAATTGTATTTACTGGGTACATGTATGTTAAATATTTGGCTGTTCCAACAGTAATTGTATTTACTGGGTACATGTATGTTAAATATTTGGCTGTTCCAACAGTAATTGTATTTACTGGGTACATGTATGTTAAACATTTGGCTGTTCCAACAGTAATTGTATTTACTGGGTACATGTATGTTAAATATTTGGCTGTTCCAACAGTAATTGTATTTACTGGGTACATGTATGTTAAACATTTGGCTGTTCCAACAGTAATTGTATTTACCGGGTACATATATGTCCAACAGATGTGCGAGTAAATAACCAGTTGATTTCACCGCTACATATTGGATGCCTGGAATACAAGATAGGACAGCTGGTGAGAGTCAAGGTGGAAGTGAATATAAAATCAGGTAAAGTATTACGGTATTTCATTCGGTTGCAATATCACATGTTTTATCTGGAATAAGCTTTGTTTTTTCATTCGGCTGTTTGGGTTCTTTCTTTTGTCTACAATAATCTTTGGGTTCTATTCTTTAGTTGTGATAGTCTTTGGGTTCTTTCATCTGGCTACACTAATCTTTGGGTTCTATTCTTTAGTTGTGATAGTCTTTGGGTTCTTTCATCTGGCTGCAAATATTCGTTGGGTTCTTTCATCTGGCTGCAAATATCCTTTGGGTTCTTTCATCTGGCTGCAAATATTCGTTGGGTTCTTTCATCTGGCTGCAAATATTCATTGGGTTCTTTCATCTGGCTGCAAATATTCGTTGGGTTCAGTGTTGTAGCTGCAAATATTCGTTGGGTTCTTTCATCTGGCTGCAAATATTCATTGGGTTCATTCATCTGTCTGCAATATTCGTTGGGTTCTTTCATCTGGCTGCAAATATTCATTGGGTTCATTCATCTGTCTGCAATATTCATTGGGTTCTTTCATCTGGCTGCAAATATTCATTGGGTTCATTCATCTGTCTGCAATATTCGTTGGGTTCTTTCATCTGGCTGCAAATATTCATTGGGTTCTTTCATCTGGCTGCAAATATTCGTTGGGTTCATTGTTGTAGCTGCAAATATTCATTGGGTTCATTCATCTGTCTGCAATATTCATTGGGTTCTTTCATCTGGCTGCAAATATTCATTGGGTTCATTCATCTGTCTGCAAATATTCGTTGGGTTCTTTCATCTGGCTGCAAATATTCATTGGGTTCTTTCATCTGGCTGCAAATATTCGTTGGGTTCATTGTTGTAGCTGCAAATATTCATTGGGTTCATTCATCTGTCTGCAATATTCATTGGGTTCTTTCATCTGGCTGCAAATATTCATTGGGTTCATTCATCTGTCTGCAAATATTCGTTGGGTTCTTTCATCTGGCTGCAAATATTCATTGGGTTCTTTCATCTGGCTGCAAATATTCATTGGGTTCTTTCATCTGTCTGCAAATATTCGTTGGGTTCTTTCATCTGGCTGCAAATATTCGTTGGGTTCTTTCATCTGGCTGCAAATATTCGTTGGGTTCTTTCATCTGGCTGCAAATATTCATTGGGTTCTTTCATCTGTCTGCAAATATTCGTTGGGTTCTTTCATCTGGCTGCAAATATTCGTTGGGTTCTTTCATCTGGCTGCAAATATTCGTTGGGTTCTTTCATCTGGCTGCAAATATTCATTGGGTTCTTTCATCTGTCTGCAAATATTCGTTGGGTTCTTTCATCTGGCTGCAAATATTCGTTGGGTTCTTTCATCTGGCTGCAAATATTCGTTGGGTTCTTTCATCTGGCTGCAAATATTCATTGGGTTCTTTCATCTGTCTGCAAATATTCGTTGGGTTCTTTCATCTGGCTGCAAATATTCGTTGGGTTCTTTCATCTGGCTGCAAATATTCGTTGGGTTCTTTCATCTGGCTGCAAATATTCATTGGGTTCTTTCATCTGTCTGCAAATATTCGTTGGGTTCTTTCATCTGGCTGCAATATTCATTGGGTTCATTGTTGTAGCTGCAATATTCATTTTGAGATATTTCCTTTGTCTGCATGTTTCTTTGGGTTATATCATTTAGCTGCAATAATTCTTTGGAATCTTCCTTTTACTGTAATATGATTTGGTTTCTTTACCTTTTCTGCATCATTTTTTGGGTTCTTTCATGTCTTTGGGTTCTTTCCTTTGTCAGCAATATTCGTTTCATTCTTTACTTTAGCTAAAATAGTCTTTGCACTATTTCATCTAACTGAAATATTCATCTGTTTCTCACCTCGTGCTAAAATCGTTTTTTTGGTTTTATTCCTATGATCATACAGTCAAACCTGTGTTAAGCAGCCAGCCAAGGGAATCCCAGAAAGTGGCTGTTTAACACAGGTGGCTGCTTAATAGAGGTCAAATGTATAATAAAACAACACATTTGGAAGCTGGAAACTGACTGCTTAATACAGGGTGGTTGCTTAATAGAGGTGACCACTAACACATGTTTGACTGTATATTATCACATAAAATACATACAGCCAACCTGTCTTAAGCAATCAGTTCAGTTTATACACATTTATTTTAACTCGATTGCAAAATAAGTTCTTACAGCTTATATTAATCGCTCTCGAAACCTCATTCCTGATGGACTCCATCGCCATGAAGGAGAGAGAAGAGGCAATGTGGAATTTAAATGCCTTGCCTAAGAGCGCAATCGTAACTGCTCCAGCTGGGCTCAAACTCCTGACCTTTCGCACCTAAAGCGAATGCGCTACCACTACTTCTACGAACCAGTCATGGTAGTTAGCGAAGGTGACTGTTTAACACAGGTAAATAGAGGTCTAATATATAATAGGATGTCTATGTGCGAATCTTGAAGCCGACTGCTTAATAATAGAGGTGACGCAGTGTTGACTGAATTACATTTCTTGAATATTTGACTTACAGAAGCTTTGTGTTTTGTAAACTAGTGACCAGTTGGACACTGAATTTATCAATTGTGTGTGTGTTTTACGTTTATTTATTTACGTCGCTACCGGTTGCCCATATGAACGACGCCTCCTGAAGAGATTAGTCATTTTAGATATGTGGAGGATAGTGCATGATACAGACAGAGACCCATTTCAGAGTCTCCTCTGGTTCTTTTACGTGCACGGTGTAAAGCACCGACACGAGACCTCAGTTTAATGTCCCATCTGAAAGGCTGTTAATTTTATTAGGATCAGACAGGGGATCGAACCTGCGATCCCTGGATTACCAGTCCAGCGTGTTACCACTGGGCTACAGATCCGTCTGTACAGACGATAAACTGTAAAGTTTAAGTCTTAATAAAGCATTCTTCTTCTTGTTCTTCTTCTGTATTTACACTGTGTTTATCAATGTTCGGTGTTATTTGATAATTTTGACTGCAAGAATTCCTGGCTAAGTTATTCGTAAATCCTTTTGTAGATTTGGAGGTAGATGGGGATGAGGGTGTTCTGTCGATGTACTGCTGCCAGCACTGTGATAACGGAGGCATCAACTACAGCACGGAGAAATATGTGTCAACTATAGGCTCACAATCACTAGTCATTCCAAAGGTATAACACTGTCCCCGGACCATGCTATGGTTTAAGTTTAAAGTTAAAGTTTAAACTATTGCGATGTGGTCATTTGTGTTAGAGGAAACCGGAGTACCCGGAGAAAACCCACCTGTCTGATCTGGCCAAAGGTATAACACTGTCCCCGGACCATGCTATGGTTTAAGTTTAAAGTTAATGTTTAAGCGATTGCGAAGCAAGTTCTAACAACTTACATTAAATGTGGTCATTTGTGTGAGAGGAAACCGGAGTACCCGGAGAAAACCCACCTGTCTGATCTGGCGACCACCGTACCATCTCACATACTTCCCGGTCCGAGGATCGAACCCGGGTTGCGTTGGTGAAAAGCGAGCGCGCTAACCACTACGCTATGGTAGAACATGTGTTGTCACTGCTTCCACCAAATTATACACTGCAACATACTTTATTACAACTAGCAAATTTATTTTAATGTACCAGATAGTTGTTAACACAATATTACATTTCATTCCACATATGATTCTGGATTAATCATTTTATTTCTGTATGCAGTATGTGCACAAGCATGTCCATAAACCACTCATTTACCGCGTGTTTCAGATTTACTATACCACAAGCATGTCCATAAACCACTCATTTACCGCGTGTTTCAGATTTACTATACCACAAGCATGTCCATAAACCACTCATTTACCGCGTGTTTCAGATTTACTATACCACAAGCATGTCCATAAACCACTCATTTACCGCGTGTTTCAGATTTACTATACCACAAGCATGTCCATAAACCACTCATTTACCGCGTGTTTCAGATTTACTATACCACAAGCATGTCCATAAACCACTCATTTACCGTGTGTTTCAGATTTACTATACCACAAGCATGTCCATAAACCACTCATTTACCGTGTGTTTCAGATTTACTATACCACAAGCATGTCCATAAACCACTCATTTACCGCGTGTTTCAGATTTACTATACCACAAGCATGTCCATAAACCACTCATTTACCGCGTGTTTCAGATTTACTATACCACAAGCATGTCCATAAACCACTCATTTACCGTGTGTTTCAGATTTACTATACCACAAGCATGTCCATAAACCACTCATTTACCGTGTGTTTCAGATTTACTATACCACAAGCATGTCCATAAACCACTCATTTACCGTGTGTTTCAGATTTACTATACCACAAGCATGTCCATAAACCACTCATTTACCGTGTGTTTCAGATTTACTATACCACAAGCATGTCCATAAACCACTCATTTACCGTGTGTTTCAGATTTACTATACCACAAGCATGTCCATAAACCACTCATTTACCGCGTGTTTCAGATTTACTATACCACATTCCTGTCTGTACATGTTTACCGCGTGTTTCAGATTATACTATACCACAAGCCTGTCCAATACCACTGTACATGTTTACGCGTGTTTCAGATTTACTATACCACATGCTGTACATAAACCACTGTACATGTTTACCGCGTGTTTCAGATTTACTATACCACATTCCTGTCTGTACATGTTTACCGTGTGTTTCAGATTTACTATACCATATTCCTGTCTGTACATGTTTACCGCGTGTTTCAGATTTACTATACCATATTCCTGTCTGTACATGTTTACCGCGTGTTTCAGATTTACTATACCACATTCCTGTCTGTACATGTTTACCGCGTGTTTCAGATTTACTATACCACATTCCTGTCTGTACATGTTTACCGCGTGTTTCAGATTTACTATACCACATTCCTGTCTGAACATGTTTACCGCGTGTTTCAGATTTCCGTTACGGACACTATACCACATTCCTGTCTGAACATGTTTACCGTGTGTTTCAGATTTCCGTTACGGACACTATACCACATTCCTGTGTGTACATGTTTACGTGTACAGGATTCTACAAATTTGAAATCAAGATGCAAGTCAAAGGTCAAATGAAGGAAGGTGACGGTCATGTGCCAGCAGAGGTCAAGGGTCAACCATTGACTGGTTCCCACACTTACAAATGCTCAACAGTTGTAGAAGTTAATATAGTGGATTAATTTGTTAAATATTTTCTACTATTTGTTGAGTCAAATTTTGGGCTAATGTTTTCTTTGATTTAAAGAGACTCGTAATGATTTCATATTCATACCAGAACGATGTTTCATTTGGTCCGGTGTAACAGGAAATTTACCCCCCCTGGAAATATACCCCCATCCCTGAAAATTTCCCCCCCTCCCCTCAATTTTTGAAAATTAGTAATAGATAAATTGCACCAAACTAGTATCATTTAACCAAATTATTTTTGTGTGTGAACTGTACCATAGGACTTAATCTGCAGTGTGCATTGGGATGTTTAATTAATTTTGTTTGTTGTTTAGCACTAATAAATTAGTAATAGATCAATTGCATCAAACTAGTATCATTTAACCAAATTATTTTTGTGTGTGAAATATATAACAAATTGACCATTTTTAGCAATAAAGATTTACTGACATTGATGTCAATTTTATTGTTTTATTTCATTGGTTGGGTAACATGTATTTGTTTTTAAAAAATCCTAGGATATTTACTCCCCAAAGGGGAGATTTCCTGTGACACCGGGTATAAATATTTCATATTTAGTCCGAGTATGGGCTAATTTACAATGCAATGTTTTTATCACATTATCTGAACAAATAGTGTCCGTGGACATGTCTCATCCGAAATATACACCAAATATCTGGAATTAAAACATACGATCCTATTAATGCAATGTACATCTAGCCAAGAAACAAATGATTGTTTCCGAGTATTAGATCAGAACCGTGTCTGAGTACTATTGCCGTTCAATAAAAAAGTTAATATAATAATAAAATAAACAGTCTTTCTGACATTAAACCGAGGTCTCGTGTCGGTGCTGTACACCGTGCATGTAAAAGAACCAGAGGAGACTCTGGAATGGGTCTCTGTCTGTATCATTGCACTATCCTCCAAAATCTAAAATAACTAATCTCTTCAGGAGGCGTCGCTCATATGGACAACCGGTAGCGACGATAAATAAACGTAAAAACAACTGAAATGTTCATGTCATTCCAAAATGATACTGTCCTCAACAAGCCAGTTTTATGTCAAAATATTGTAAGTTTTGATGTATCTCCGACTGTTAGAATTATTGTAAGTCAATTGTTTGTTGAATGTTATTTTGGATTGATGTTTTATTATTAATTTAAAGCGACATTACATCGCAAAATCCAATTAAAATGCATTTATTCACTACAAATTCTTCCGAATATATTCGAACACTAACAATGAATCAATAAAGAGTGTTTTTGTGGTTTACAAACTTTCAAAAGTGAAAGTAGGATTTCATATAATGGTCACCCGCGCTCCTGATTTTACGTTTGTTTGTTATTGGAGTCAATACTAAACACGAGATAATGTCGTTTAAAGATAATTTAACTAAGACTAGTCTACAAATAAATATGCATAGGCACAAATGTGAGATATAACGGTAAATCTGTAGGATAAACTGTGTTATTCAGGATACACTTGTTGTATTCCGCTTGAATGTCGACCTATTTTACATTATTTTGTTATGTCAACAAACTGCGTATACAACTGTTGTTTAATTGTTGAAATATTCAGTTTTTAAGGCAAATATTTGGGGGGAAATTATACCATATAATAGGAAATTACAAGCTGTAGAAATTTGCTTTTTCACTTATGTAGTGTCGCTTTAAGAATTCATTTAATATCGATCATGGCAAGTTATTGTTTATATAATAATTATAGGTATTATAAGTTGTCTTAGTGCGTAACCTGTCGAATAAATTGAAAGGAATGTGCAAACAACATAGATCCAGATCAGCCACGTCGTAACGATCTATGTTGTTTGCTATTCAGACAAGTAGTTTAGCTTCACTATCCGAATAGCAAACGGCATAGAGCCTGATCAGCCACGTCGTAACAATCTATGTTGTTTGCTATTCAGACAAGTAGTTTAGCTTCACTATCCGAATAGCAAACGGCATAGAGCCTGATCAGACGACACGTTCTGTGCCGTCTGATCTGGCTCTATGCTGTTTGCAAAAGCGACTTTAGTCGTGATTGGCAGGTTAACGGTTGAAGTACCATATAGATGTTGAATCTTGCATTGATTGCATGCTACATTTAACCATGTTTTATTGCATATGGCCGGCGCCATGCGAATATAGGCACTCGGACATTTTCCCGAAAAATTGTAAGAAATTTTTTCCCACCATTTTACTTTGCTGTATAGTTTTAAGGGATTATTAGTTAAAGATATGCCTTTTTAAATTTCTCCGTGGCCTAGTGGTCAAGGCGGACGTTTGCCTACAAAGCGGGAGGTCAAAGGTTTGAACCTCGTCGGGGTGTTCGTTCTGATATGGCCGGTTGGTTGGTGAGTCACCAGCTAGTTAAATATAATGGTTACCGATTGCCAATGGGTCTCTGTCTGTATCATTGCACTATCCTCCAAAATCTAAAATGACTTAATATCTTCAGGAGGTGTCGCTCATATGGGTAACCGGTAGCGTCGATAAATAAACGTCAAAAACAAACAAGCCAATGAGCCAGGCGCCTGGCTATCAAGGATAGGATTCGGGAAGTACTGATGTCCATAAGAGGTGTCTCATTAAGTCAGAAATGGCTGGCCCTTTCAATAGGGGTGACACTATAATAAACAAACACTTTACTTTTACTTTACATATGTAATTGATTAGACAATATATTTCTACATACATACATTACTAAGATGAGAAAATAGTGCAATTTATAAGACGCAGACATACATTTGTATAACATAGAAAAAGAGTCAGGCTACAAGTTATAACCAACATTTTAAAACGGCACTTCCCAAGATAACTATGTCAGGGGGAGGTGATATTTCCCAAGAGAACTATGTCAGGGGGGGGTGATACTTCCCAAGATAACTATGTCAGGGGGGGTGATACTTCCCAAGATAACTATGTCAGGGGGGGTGATACTTCCCAAGATAACTATGTCAGGGGGGGTGATACTTCCCAAGATAACTATGTCAGAGGGGGGTGATACTCCCAGATAACTATGTCAGGGGGGGGGGTGATACTTCCCAAGATAACTATGTCAGGGGGGGGGTGATACTTCCCAAGATAACTATGTCAGGGGGGGGGTGATACTTCCCAAGATAACTATGTCAGGGGGGGGGGATACTTCCCAAGATAAATATGTCAGGGGGGGTGATACTTCCCAAGATAACTATGTCAGGGGGGGGGGGGTGATACTTCCAAGATAACTATGTCAGGGGGGGGGTGATACTTCCCAAGATAACTATGTCAGGGGGGGGGGTGATACTTCCCAGAGAACTATGTCAGGGGGGGTGATACTTCCAAGATAACTATGTCAGGGGGGGGGTGATACTTCCCAGATAACTATGTCAGGGGGGTGATACTTCCCAAGATAACTATGTCAGGGGGGGTGATACTTCCAAGATAACTATGTCAGGGGGGGTGATACTTCCCAAGATAACTATGTCAGGGGGGGGGTGATACTTCCCAAGATAACTATGTCAGGGGGGGGGGTGATACTTCCCAAGATAACTATGTCAGGGGGGGTGATACTTCCCAAGAACTATGTCGGGGGGGGGGTGATACTTCCCAAGAAACTATGTCAGGGGGGGTGATACTTCCAAGATAACTATGTCAGGGGGTGATACTTCCCAAGATAACTATGTCAGGGGGGGTGATACTTCCCAAGATAACTATGTCAGGGGGGGGGTGATACTTCCCAAGATAACTATGTCAGGGGGGGGGTGATACTTCCCAAGATAACTATGTCAGGGGGGGGTGATACTAACCAAGAGAACTATGTCAGGGGGGGTGATACTTCCCAAGAACTATGTCAGAAGGGGTGATACTTCCCAAGATAACTATGTCAGGGGGGGGGTGATACTTCCCAAGATAACTATGTCAGGGGGGGGGGTGATACTTCCCAAGATAACTATGTCAGGGGGGGTGATACTAACCAAGAGAACTATGTCAGGGGGGTGATACTTCCCAAGAACTATGTCAGAAGGGGTGATAGATGTCCGAATAGTTTACTATGTCAATTCTCGATTCATACAGATACACATCTATCCTGTGTCAAGGACCACCTCTGTGGCCGAGTGGTTGCAGTCCTTGCTTCAAATAACTTGCGCTAACAGCCATAGGTTCAAACCCCACTAGGGACGTCGAATTCTTTCATGTGGGGGAGCTATCCAGCTGGATTGCGGGGTCCCGTCTGGGCCAGAAATACTGCTTTGACTGAGGGGCACACAGGGTCTTCCTTCCTCGAATAATATCTGGACAGTTGCTGTATGACCTAAGCCGTCGGTGCCAGGCGCCAAACCACAAACAAATAAAATAGAACCAGGTCCTTTAAAGAAGCCAGGTGTTTGTTTGGAGGTTGTCTGTGTAGTACAGTGGAACCTCCCAAAACCGGACTCTCTAATTCGGAATACTCCCAAAACCGGACGTTTTTGAAAGTCCCGAATTGTTTGTTCTTTATTTCCTACATAAAATCACTCTGAAAACCGGAACCTCTCAACTCCGGAAACCGGACGAAATATTGGAATAATTTGGGTACAGTTTGATTTAATTTCACCTCCCAAAACCGGAACAACTTTAAGGCGACATAGGTCTTCATCAATAAACTAAAAAGTGTTGAATTTGTTTGTGTATTCCGTCATAAATTGACACGCTGCCGACACTTTCCAATCTCGTTTTTAACGGTGCACATTTGATCTATGAACGTGTGATAATCGCGCAGGATTATAAGATGTCAGGCTGATTGATGACTACTGCAATTAGCACTCGTGTACAGTTAATTTGTCGGCTAACTGGGGGATTATGTTATAATCACGTGTAGATTACTATCCTATAGGCAATTATAAAACTTGTTTGATAACGAATAAAGGATTTTGTGAATCTCGTAATTTATTGTTTGATGCAACCGTTTGATCACCAGTGAAAGCACAATAACCGTAATCCAGTCACACAAGATAATTCCATACACTATATATTGTACATTTGTATTTGCAATAATACAGTATAAACTATAAAGGCATATGTACTTTATAACGGTTATATGCAGTTTTGAAAACACATCAATAAAAAACCTCTGAAAACCGGAAACCGGACTTTTTATCCAGTCCCGAAGATGTCCGATTTAGAGAGGATCAACTGTAGATGTTTCACTGTAGGTTAGTGACATCACAATGATCTGTCCTAGTTTTTGTGTGGACAGGTTATCGTTCATACTCGCCTATAAGACGAGTTTATTACCACCAGAGCATGGCCTCAATGTGGTGTCCCATCTTATAATTGAGTGTTAAATATAAAAAAAAAAATTAAATGAAAAATTTGTTAGATGGTATCCATAATTAAGTTTTAGAAAAGAAATCTAAAACATGTCCTTGACTTTATCTGACCAAACATGCAATTTAAACATGGTCTTGTGTCCATTTTATCAACACGTGTTACATGTGAGTGCATGCTAAAACCCATAGATTACAGAAGCAAATTAGGGCGGGTCTTCTTATAGGCCAGACCATAGATTACAGAAGCAAATTAGGGCGGGTCTTCTTGTTGGCGAGACCATAGATTACAGAAGCAAATTAGGGCGGGTCTTCTTATAGGCAAGACCATAGATTACAGAAGCAAATTAGGGCGGGTCTTCTTGTTGGCGAGACCATAGATTACAGAAGCAAATTAGGGCCCAACCAAAACAACAAAAGGGTCTTCATAGCAAGACCATAGATTACAGAAGCAATTAGGGCGGGTCTATAGGCAGACCATAGATTACAGAAGCAAATTAGGGCGGGTATTCTTGTGGCGAGACCATAGATTACAGAAGCAATTAGGGCGGGTCTTCTGTTGGCGAGACCATAGATTACAGAAAAATTAGGGCGGGTTTCTTTTGGCGAGACCATAGATTACAGAAGCAAATTAGGGGGGGTCATAGGCGAGACCATAGATACGAAGCAAATTAGGGCGGGTCTTATAGGCGAGGACCTAGATTACAGAGCAAATAGGGAGGGTCTTCTATAGGCAAGACCATAGATTACAGAAGCAAATTAGGGCGGTCTCTTATAGGCGAGACCATAGATTACAGAAGCAAATTAGGGCGGGTCTTCTTGTTGGCGAGACCATAGATACAGAAGCAAATAGGCGGGTCTCTTGTTGGCGAGACCATAGATTACAGAAGCAAATTAGGGCGGGTCTTCTGTTGGCGAGACCATAGATACAGAAGCAAATTAGGGCGGTCTTTGATAGCAAGACCATAGATTACAGAAGCAAATTAGGGCGGGTCTCTTATAGGCGAGACCATAGATTACAGAAGCAAATTAGGGCGGGTCTTCTTGTTGGCGAGACCATAGATTACAGAAGCAAATTAGGGCGGGTCTTATAGGCGAGACCATAGATTACAGAAGCAAATTAGGGCGGGCTCTTATAGGCGAGACCATAGATTACAGAAGCAAATTAGGGCGGGTCTTCTTATAGGCAAGACCATAGATTACAGAAGCAAATTAGGGCGGGTCTTCTTATAGGCGAGACCATAGATTACAGAAGCAAATTAGGGCGGGTCTTCTTATAGGCAAGACCATAGATTACAGAAGCAAATTAGGGCGGGTCTTCTTGTTGGCGAGACCATAGATTACAGAAGCAAATTAGGGCGGGTCTTCTTATAGGCGAGACCATAGATTACAGAAGCAAATTAGGGCGGGTCTTCTTGTTGGCGAGACCATAGATTACAGAAGCAAATTAGGGCGGGTCTTATAGGCGAGACCATAGATTACAGAAGCAAATTAGGGCGGGTCTTCTTATAGGCAAGACCATAGATTACAGAAGCAAATTAGGGCGGGTCTTCTTATAGGCAAGAGCGCCTTATTGGAGAGTATGAACTGTATTATGCTAAAGTACAAAGTGAATCATGATCTGTATGAAAATTCTGTAAGCTACAAATAAGATATTTTTGCATTTCGAAACATTTATGCTATGTTATGGGCTAGTGCAATAGTTATATATATATATATATTATAATCTTACGCGAGATATCTTTTGTAAGCACATGACTTTCTCTTTTTTTTAAAGTCCAAAATTGATAATGACCTAATTTGTTGTTGATAATTACATAATTTGTTTATAATGACATAACATGTTGATAATGACATAACTTGTTGATAATGACATAATTGGTTGTTTATAATTACATAACTTGTTGAGAATGACATAAGTGGGGTGATAATGACATAATTGGTTGATAATGACATAATTGGTTGATAATGGCATAAGTGGGGTGATAATGACATAATTGGTTGATAATGACATAATTGGTGCTATTGTAGTACTTGTAGATATGCACTGTTTCGAGGAACGTTTGGTATATTGTTTCAATGCTTATTCTAGGTCATAATGTTTGGGAAAAGTGGGACAGCGCGTGATAGCACCCTTAAATTGTGTTATTTAATCAATTTCAACAAAATAGGGTTAAAACTCACAATTTGACAATTTTGAATAGAATGAGTGCTTTATAATGGGCCAGTGTATTTTACTGGATAATATTTTGTATGAAAATTGTAAAAAAAAAAAAAAAATATTTAAGGGAGAAGTGGGGTCCCCAGGGGGCGAGGTCAGGGTCCCTAGGGGGGGGCGAAGTCAGGGTCCCCAGGGGGTAAAGTCAAGGTCCCTAGGGGACGATGTCAGGGGGCGAAGTCAGGGTCTCTAGGGGGGGTGAAGCCAGTGTCCCCAGGTGGCAAAGTCAGGGTCCCCAGGGGGCGAAGTCAGGGTCCCTAACGATTGTCGATAACGAAGGGTAGCAAGGGATAGTTTATAGCGAGTCATTGTCGATAATGAAGGATAGCAAGAAGAATTTCTTTTATGTTTTACACTGCTTGAGTTTCATATTCCTCCGCAGTTTGATGTACTTTTGTATTTTGCATGAATTAAATTTGATATCAACTATTATATTAGCCAAAATGATTGGAAATCATAAAAGAAAAGGATTTGTGTTGATTAGTGTAATCTCGTGATCACCGAAATATGTGTATCTGCACTCGTGGCTAACGTTACTCGTGGCTAATGTTACTCGTGGCTAACGTTACTCGTGGCTAACGTTACTCGTGGCTAACATTAATCGTGGCTAACGTTACTCGTGGCTAACGTTAATCGTGGCTAACGTTACTCGTGGCTAACGTTACTCGTGGCTAACGTTACTCGTGGCTAATGTTACTCGTGGCTAACATTAATTGTGGCTAACGTTACTCGTGGCTAACGTTAATCGTGGCTAACGTTACTCGTGGCTAACGTTACTTGTGGCTAACGTTACTCGTGGCTAACGTTAATCGTGGCTAATGTTAATCGTGGCTAACGTTACTCATGGCTAATGTTACTCGTGGCTAACATTAATCGTGGCTAACGTTACTCGTGGCTAACGTTACTCGTGGCTAACGTTACTCGTGGCTAACGTTAATCGTGGCTAATGTTAATCGTGGCTAACGTTACTCGTGGCTAACATTACTCATGGCTAACGTTAATCGTGGCTAATGTTACTAGTGGCTAACGTTACTCGTGGCTAATGTTACTCTTGGCTAAAGTTACTCGTGGCTAATGTTATTCGTGGCTAACGTTACTCGTTGAAATACAAATTTCAGTGACCACTCGATGAAATAAAATCCTATCTTACAATAAACACAAATATTATCTATATGTTAGTGTTAGCCATTATAGTCAAACCTGTATTAACCCATTCAACCCCAAGTAACTGACATGGACTGGTCCATGATATTTTTAGACCAATAAATTAATAACAAAATTACATTTGGATCAGTTCATTTATCAAAATGGGTAATATTTTTTCTAAACATAGTTATATTACTTGAAAAAAGTGCAGATCCTGATGAGACGGCTCGTCACGAGCCGGCTCATCTGGATCTACACTTTTTTGTAAGCCAATTTAGAGGTCTGTGGTGTTGAAAGGGTTAAGCAGCCAGTTTACATATTCCCAATCGGTTGTTTTATTATACATTTGACCTCTATTAAGTGTGGAAATCGTGATAGCGCAGTGGATGCGCGGTCGCTTCAGGTGCGGAGTTCGACCCCCTGCTGGAGCCGTTTCGATTGTGCCCTTAGGCAACGCATTTAAATGCCACTTCTCTCTCCTTCATGGCGATGGATTCCATCAGGAATGAGGTCTCAAGAAGTGAATAATATAAGTTGAGAAAACTTGTTTCGCAATCGGGCTAAAATAAATTTGTATAAACTACCATATTTGCAATATCTGCAGCAATGGCAGGAGGTGCATTACAGCTTGCCAACAATCAGGGTTCATTCTAGGTCAGAATTTTTTGGGAGAAGTGAGAAAGCGCGTGATTGCTTCCTTAAATGGTGTTCTTTAATATACTTCTGCAAAATAGGGTTAAAATGCACAGTACAACCAACCATTAAATACAACATTTGAATAGAAGGAGTGCTTTATAATGGGCCAGTGTATCTTATTAGACAACATTTTGTTTGAAAAAAATATTTTTGTGGGGGCTCCCAGAGGGCGACAATTTCGCCCACAGAATGATCCCTGCAAGTACTTTAATTTAATGTTTTTAACTTCCTCAGGTTAACCCAAGATTGTATTCAAAACAATTTGCATATCAAGTGAATAGACATATTTTGATCATTTGATGCCAAATCATAATATTGATGATTAACTGTTACAAAAATTAAGTTTGGTACCCACACCGGTTCCTCGCCAACCCCCGGCTGTGTTCCGGGACATCGGGCAACTTAGAAGTAAGAGCAGCATAATCCTTGCATGATCGTAAATGGTGACTATTATGGGCTGAACACTGATTGGCTGTAGCTCACAAGGGGCTACCAATCAAATCATAACACTTTGATTGGCTGTAGCTCACAAGGGGCTACCAATCAGATCATAACACTTTGATTGGCTGTATCTCACAAGGGGCTACCAATCAGATCAAAACACTTCGATTGGCTGTATCTCACAAGGGGCTACCAATCAGATCATAACACTTTGATTGGCTGTATCTCACAAGGGGCTACCAATCAGATCATAACACTTTGATTGGCTGTATCTCACAAGGGGCTACCAATCAGATCAAAACACTTTGATTGGCTGTATCTCACAAGGGGCTACCAATCAGATCATAACACTTTGATTGGCTGTATCTCACAAGGGGCTACCAATCAGATCAAAACACTTTGATTGGCTGTATCTCACAAGGGGCTACCAATCAGATCGTAACACTTTGATTGGCTGTATCTCACAAGGGGCTACCAATCAAATCATAACACTTTGATTGGCTGTATCTCACAAGGGGCTACCAATCAAATCAAAACACTTTGATTGGCTGTATCTCACAAGGGGCTAATATCATAACACTTTGATTGGCTGTATCTCACACGGGGCTACCTTTGATTGGCTGTATCTCATCACGGGCTCATTCTAGGTCATAATTTTTGGGAGAAGTGAGAAAGCACATGAAGCGTCCTTAAATTGTTATTTAATAAATGTCAACAAAAAATGGTTAAAATACACAATACTAGATTTAAATAGAATGAATGCTTTATAATGTATGAAAATTGTATAATAATAAAAAAATTGTAACGAAGTCAGGATCCCTAGGGGTGACTATTTTGTCCAAGTCACCCTCTATGAGCCCTGCAATGGGGTCTGAACCCTTTGTTTGACAGTATATGTGATTCCCAGGTGTGGAAATCTTGGTTGCATGTCTCATCTTGTTACTTTGATGTAAATGAGATGCGAAACCACAATGTTGAGTCATGTTTTGATATAAGTTGGATATAAGTTGGTGTGCCGTAAAACCAACTTGTTACCGTAAAACCTAGCCCGACAACAACACATAGTGGTGGTGGATATAGATAAACCACGCGCTATTGTGTATGTCGACTGTTGCTGCTCGTCATAGCAGGCTTACTGTATCTATTATTATAAAGTTATAGTGTCGTTGTTGATTTGATAAACGATAATAATTTATGTCTGAACATGTTAATAAAATAAATTGTCTGAACAGTTATAGCGCAGTTTATTATATATATATATCTTGGGGCTGAACACAGGGCCATATATATATATCTTGGGGCTGAACACAGGGACATATATATATATCTTGGGGCTGAACACAGGGACATATATATATATCTTGGGGCTGAACACAGGGACATATATATATATCTTGGGGCTGAACACAGGGACATATATATATATCTTGGGGCTGAACACAGGGACATATATATATATCTTGGGGCTGAACACAGGGACATATATATATATCTTGAGGCTGAACACCGGGACATATATATATATCTTGGGGCTGAACACAGGGACATATATATATATCTTGGGGCTGAACACAGGGACATATATATATATCTTGGGGCTGAACACAGGGACATATATATATATCTTGGGGCTGAACACAGGGACATATATATATATCTTGGGGCTGAACACAGGGACATATATATATATATCTTGGGGCTGAACACAGGGACATATATATATCTCGGGCTGAACACAGGGACATATATATATATCTCGGGGCTGAACACAGGGACATATATATATATCTCGGGGCTGAACACAGGGACATATATATATATCTTGGGGCTGAACACAGGGACATATATCTTGGGGCTGAACACAGGGACATATATATATTCTTGGGGCTGAACACAGGGACATATATCTCTCTCTCGGGGCTGAACACAGGGACATATATCTCTCTCGGGGCTGAACACAGGGACAAATATATATATCTCGGGGCTGAACACAGGGACATATATACCTCTCTCGGGGCTGAACACAGGGACATATATCTCTCTCTCGGGCTGAACACGGACATATATATATATCTCGGGGCTGAACACAGGGACATATATACCTCTCTCGGGGCTGAACACAGGGACATATATCTCTCTCGGAGCTGAACACAGGGACATATATATATATCTCGGGGCTGAACACAGGGACATATATACCTCTCTCGGGGCTGAACACGGGACATATATCTCTCTCTCGGGGCTGAACACAGGGACATATATATATATCTCGGGGCTGAACACAGGGACATATATACCTCTCTCGGGGCTGAACACGGACATATATACCTCTCTCGGGGCTGAACACAGGGACATATATACCTCTCTTGGGGCTGAACACAGGGACATATATCTCGGGGCTGAACACAGGGACATATATATATATCTCGGGGCTGAACACAGGGACATATATCTCTCTCTCGGGGCTGAACACAGGGACATATATACCTCTCTCGGGGCTGAACACAGGGACATATATACCTCTCTCGGGGCTGAACACATGGACATATATCTCGGGGCTGAACACAGGGACATTTGTGGAAGTCATGATAGCGCAGTGGATGCACTTTCGCTTCAGATGCCAAAGGTCCGGAGTTCAAGCCCCGCTGGAGTCGTTACGATTGTGCCCTTAGGCAAGGCATTTAAATTCCACATTGCCTCTTCTCTCTCCCTCGTGGCGCTGGATTACATCAGGAATGAGGTCTCGAGAGTGATTAATATAAGTTGAAAGAATTGTTTCGCAATCGAGCTAAAATAAAAATAAATTTGTATAAACTAAGTTCCCACAATATGTCTGTCTGTCGTCATTTTCAAACGTCTTCCCCAGAAACCATTCGGTCTATATCCACCATTTATGTCACGATACTTGGGTATCTAAGACGACCGTTTTTAGCATAAATTCTTCAAAGATTTTCACATGATCTGCCAACCGGATTTTGATGATTCTTGGTAGGAATTCAACTTTCAACTACTCCCATGTATGTGTTAAGCTGTCGTCCTTGTATACGTTTAACTTCTCCCTTATATATGTTTAACTTTCTGCCTGAATACATCTAGGATCTCTGTGTTGATATGTTATATTTCGGGTTTTACGCCTGCATCAGCACCATTTTGGGCTATATCGCCGGCGGGCAGTTTACCTAACACCTTTCCTGTGCAGGCTCCAGCAGTTAACCAGTACTTGGGTGCACCAACCTCCGTAAGAAACTGCCAACTTTTTCATATAAATGAGATGCGGTCTGAGCGGGGCTCAAACCCGTGACCATCAGTGATGATAGGTTACAGTGGTATACAAGTCAGCGACCTTAACCACTCGACCACGGAGGCGGACTGATCTCTGTTGAATGTCATGATTTAGCCCTGTATCTACATGTATTTCTCATCAAAATATTTCGGTCATATTCTGCACCTTATGTCACCATGTTGGTGTGCCGTAAAACTCCAACCCGTCATCCTACAATTCTGCGACAACTTAGCTTAGCTTGTAAACACTGTGTAGTAAACTACCGTTCTATGGGATGGCTGACCAATATAGCTTGTAAACACTGTAGTAAACTACCGTTCTATGGGCAGGGTGACCAATATAGCTTGTGCAGTAAACTACCGTTCTATGTGCAGGGTGACCAATATAGCTTGTAAACACTGTGTAGTAAACTACCGTTCTATGGGCAGGGTGACCAATATAGCTTGTGCAGTAAACTACCGTTCTATGGGCAGGGTGACCAATATAGCTTGTAAACACTGTGTAGTAAACTACCGTTCTATGGGCAGGGTGACCAATATAGCTTGTAAACTAAACTACCGTTCTATGGGCAGGGTGACCAATATAGCTTGTAAACACGGTGCAGTAAACTACCGTTCTATGGGCAGGGTGACCAATATAGCTTGTAAACACTGTGTAGTAAACTACCGTTCTATGGGCAGGGTGACCAATATAGCTTGTAAACACTGTAGTAAACTACCGTTCTATGGGCAGGGTGACCAATATAGCTTGTAAACACTGTAGTAAACTACCGTTCTATGGGCAGGGTGACCAATATAGCTTGTAAACACTTAGTAAACTACCGTTCTATGGGCAGGGTGACCAATATAGCTTGCAAACACTGCAGTAAACTACCGTTCTATGGGCAGGGTGACCAATATAGCTTGTAAACACTTTAGTAAACTACCGTTCTATGGGCAGGGTGACCAATATAGCTTGTAAACACTGTGTAGTAAACTACCGTTCTATGGGCAGGATGACCAATATAGCTTGTAAACACGGTGCAGTAAACTACCGTTCTATGGGCAGGGTGACCAATATAGCTTGTAAACACTGTGTAGTAAACTACCGTTCTATGGGCAGGTTGACCAATATAGCTTGTGCAGTAAACTACCATTCTATGGGCAGGTTGACCAATATAGCTTGTGCAGTAAACTACCGTTCTATGGGCAGGTTGACCAATATAGCTTGTGCAGTAAACTACCGTTCTATGGGCAGGTTGACCAATATAGCTTGTGCAGTAAAATACCGTTCTACGGGCCGGTTGACCAATATAGCTTGTGCAGTAAACTACCGTTCTATGGGCAGGTTGACCAATATAGCTTGTAAACACTGTGTAGTAAACTACCGTTCTATGGGCAGGGTGACCAATATAGCTTGTAAACACTGCAGTAAACTACCGTTCTATGGGCAGGGTGACCAATATAGATTGTAAACACTGTGTAGTAAACTACCGTTCTATGGGCAGGGTGACCAATATAGCTTGTAAACACTGCAGTAAACTACCGTTCTATGGGCAGGGTGACCAATATAGCTTGTAAACACGGTGCAGTAAACTACCGTTCTATTGGCAGGGTGACCAATATAGCTTGTAAACACTGTGTAGTAAACTACTGTTCTATGGGCAGGGTGACCAATATAGCTTGTAAACACGGTGCAGTAAACTACCGTTCTATGGGCAGGGTGACCAATATAGCTTGTAAACACTGTAGTAAACTACCGTTCTATGGGTAGGGTGACCAATATAGCTTGTAAACACTGTATAGTAAACTACCGTTCTATGGACAGGGTGACCAATATAGCTTGTAAACACTGTATAGTAATCTACCGTTCTATGGACAGGGTGACCAATATAGCTTGTAAACACTGTGTAGTAAACTACCGTTCTATGGACAGGGTGACCAATATAGCTTGTAAACACTGTAGTAAACTACCGTTCTATGGGCAGGGTGACCAATATAGCTTGTAAACACTGTGTAGTAAACTACCGTTCTATGGGCAGGGTGACCAATATAGCTTGTAAACACTGCAGTAAACTACCGTTCTATGGGCAGGGTGACCAATATAGCTTGTAAACACTGCAGTAAACTACCGTTCTATGGGCAGGGTGACCAATATAGCTTGTAAACACTGTGTAGTAAACTACCGTTCTATGGGCAGGGTGACCAATATAGCTTGTAAACACTGTAGTAAACACCATTCTATGGGCAGGGTGACCAATATAGCTTGTGCAGTAAACTACCGTTCTATGGGCAGGGTGACCAATATAGCTTGTAAACACTGTGTAGTAAACTACCGTTCTATGGGCAGGGTGACCAATATAGCTTGTAAACACTGTGTAATAAACTACCGTTCTATGGGCAGGGTGACCAATATAGCTTGTGCAGTAAACTACTGTTCTATGGGCAGGGTGACCAATATAGCTTGTAAACACTGCAGTAAACTACCGTTCTATGGGCAGGGTGACCAATATAGCTTGTAAACACTGTGTAGTAAACTACCATTCTATGGGCAGGGTGACCAATATAGCTTGTAAACACTGTGTAGTAAACTACCGTTCTATGGGCAGGGTGACCAATATAGCTTGTAAACACTGCAGTAAACTACCGTTCTATGGGCAGGGTGACCAATATAGCTTGTAAACACTGTGCAGTAAACTACCATTCTATGGGCAGGGTGACCAATATAGCTTGTAAACACGGTGTAGTAAACTACCGTTCTATGGGCAGGGTGACCAATATAGCTTGTGCAGTAAACTACCGTTCTATGGGCAGGGTGACCAATATAGCTTGTGCAGTAAACTACCGTTCTATGGGCAGGGTGACCAATATAGCGTGTGCAGTAAACTACCGTTCTATGGGCAGGGTGACCAATATAGCTTGTAAACACTGTGTAGTAAACTACCGTTCTATGGGCAGGGTGACCAATATAGCTTGTAAACTAAACTACCATTCTATGGGCAGTGTGACCAATATAACTTGTAAACACTGTGTAGTAAACTACCGTTCTATGGGCAGGGTGACCAATATAGCTTGTAAACACTGTGTAGTAAACTACCGTTCTATGGGCAGGGTGACCAATATAGCTTGTAAACTAAACTACCATTCTATGGGCAGTGTGACCAATATAACTTGTAAACACTGTGTAGTAAACTACCGTTCTATGGGCAGGGTGACCAATATAGCTTGTAAACACTGTGTAGTAAACTACCGTTCTATGGGCAGGGTGACCAATATAGCTTGTAAACACGGTGTAGTAAACTACCGTTCTATGGGCAGGGTGACCAATATAGCTTGTAAACACTGTGTAGTAAACTACCGTTCTATGGGCAGGGTGACCAATATAGCTTGTAAACACTGCAGTAAACTACCGTTCTATGGGCAGGGTGACCAATATAGCTTGTAAACACTGTGTAGTAAACTACCGTTCTATGGGCAGGGTGACCAATATAGCTTGTAAACACTGTAGTAAACTACCGTTCTATGGGCAGGGTGACCAATATAGCTTGTAAACACTGTAGTAAACTACCGTTCTATGGGCAGGGTGACCAATATAGCTTGTAAACACTGTGTAGTAAACTACCGTTCTATGGGCAGGGTGACCAATATAGCTTGTGCAGTAAACTACCGTTCTATGGGCAGGGTGACCAATATAGCTTGTAAACACTGTGCAGTAAACTACCGTTCTATGGGCAGGGTGACCAATATAGCTTGTAAACACTGCAGTAAACTACCGTTCTATGGGCAGGGTGACCAATATAGCTTGTAAACACGGTAGTAAACTACCGTTCTATGGGCAGGGTGACCAATATAGCTTGTAAACACTGTGTAGTAAACTACCGTTCTATGGGCAGGGTGACCAATATAGCTTGTAAACACTGTGTAGTAAACTACCGTTCTATGGGCAGGGTGACCAATATAGCTTGTAAACACTGTGCAGTAAACTACCGTTCTATGGGCAGGGTGACCAATATAGCTTGTAAACACTGCAGTAAACTACCGTTCTATGGGCAGGGTGACCAATATAGCTTGTAAACACTGTGTAGTAAACTACCGTTCTATGGGCAGGGTGACCAATATAGCTTGTAAACACTGTGTAGTAAACTACCGTTCTATGGGCAGGGTGACCAATATAGCTTGTGCAGTAAACTACCATTCTATGGGCAGGGTGACCAATATAGTTGTGCAGTAAACTACCGTTCTATGGGCAGGGTGACCAATATAGCTTGTAAAACTGTGTAGTAAACTACCGTTCTATGGGCAGGGTGACCAATATAGCTTGTAAACACTGTGTAGTAAACTACCATTCTATGGGCAGGGTGACCAATATAGCTTGTAAACTAAACTACCGTTCTATGGGCAGGGTGACCAATATAGCTTGTAAACACTGTGTAGTAAACTACCGTTCTATGGGCAGGGTGACCAATATAGCTTGTAAACTAAACTACCGTTCTATGGGCAGGGTGACCAATATAGCTTGTAAACACTGTGTAGTAAACTACCGTTCTATGGGCAGGGTGACCAATATAGCTTGTAAACACTGTGTAGTAAACTACCGTTCTATGGGCAGGGTGACCAATATAGCTTGTAAACACTGCAGTAAACTACCGTTCTATGGGCAGGGTGACCAATATAGCTTGTAAACACTGTGTAGTAAACTACCGTTCTATGGGCAGGGTGACCAATATAGCTTGTGCAGTAAACTACCGTTCTATGGGCAGGGTGACCAATATAGCTTGTAAACACTGTGCAGTAAACTACCGTTCTATGGGCAGGGTGACCAATATAGCTTGTAAACACTGTGTAGTAAACTACCGTTCTATGGGCAGGGTGACCAATATAGCTTGTAAACACTGTAGTAAACTACCGTTCTATGGGCAGGGTGACCAATATAGCTTGTAAACACTGTAGTAAACTACCGTTCTATGGGCAGGGTGACCAATATAGCTTGTAAACACTGCAGTAAACTACCGTTCTATGGGCAGGGTGACCAATATAGCTTGTAAACACTGTGTAGTAAACTACCGTTCTATGGGCAGGGTGACCAATATAGCTTGTAAACACTGTAGTAAACTACCGTTCTATGGGCAGGGTGACCAATATAGCTTGTAAACACTGTGTAGTAAACTACCGTTCTATGGGCAGGGTGACCAATATAGCTTGTAAACACTGTAGTAAACTACCATTCTATGGGCAGGGTGACCAATATAGCTTGTAAACACTGTAGTAAACTACCGTTCTATGGGCAGGGTGACCAATATAGCTTGTAAACACTGTAGTAACTACCGTTCTATGGGCAGGGTGACCAATATAGCTTGTAAACACTGTGTAGTAAACTACCGTTCTATGGGCAGGGTGACCAATATAGCTTGTAAACACTGTGCAGTAAACTACCGTTCTATGGGCAGGGTGACCAATATAGCTTGTAAACACTGTGTAGTAAACTACCGTTCTATGGGCAGGGTGACCAATATAGCTTGTAAACACTGTAGTAAACTACCGTTCTATGGGCAGGGTGACCAATATAGCTTGTAAACACTGTAGTAAACTACCGTTCTATGGGCAGGGTGACCAATATAGCTTGTAAACACTGCAGTAAACTACCGTTCTATGGGCAGGGTGACCAATATAGCTTGTAAACACTGTAGTAAACTACCGTTCTATGGGCAGGGTGACCAATATAGCTTGTAAACACTGTGTAGTAAACTACCGTTCTATGGGCAGGGTGACCAATATAGCTTGTGCAGTAAACTACCGTTCTATGGGCAGGGTGACCAATATAGCTTGTGCAGTAAACTACCGTTCTATGGGCAGGGTGACCAATATAGCTTGTAAACACTGTGTAGTAAACTACCGTTCTATGGGCAGGGTGACCAATATAGCTTGTAAACACTGTAGTAAACTACCGTTCTATGGGCAGGGTGACCAATATAGCTTGTAAACACTGTGAGTAAACTACCGTTCTATGGGCAGGGTGACCAATATAGCTTGTAAACACTGTGTAGTAAACTACCGTTCTATGGGCAGGGTGACCAATATAGCTTGTAAACTAAACTACCGTTCTATGGGCAGGGTGACCAATATAGCTTGTAAACACTGTAGTAAACTACCGTTCTATGGGCAGGGTGACCAATATAGCTTGTAAACACTGTGCAGTAAACTACCGTTCTATGGGCAGGGTGACCAATATAGCTTGTAAACACTGTTAGTAAACTACCGTTCTATGGGCAGGGTGACCAATATAGCTTGTGAGTAAACTACCCATGGGCAGGTGACCATATAGCTTGTGCAGTAAACTACCGTTCTATGGGCAGGGTGACCAATATAGCTTGTAAACACTGTGTAGTAAACTACCGTTCTATGGGCAGGGTGACCAATATAGCTTGTAAACACTGTGTAGTAAACTACCGTTCTATGGGCAGGGTGACCAATATAGCTTGTAAACTAAACTACCGTTCTATGGGCAGGGTGACCAATATAGCTTGTAAACACTGTGTAGTAAACTACCGTTCTATGGGCAGGGTGACCAATATAGCTTGTAACACTAAACTACCGTTCTATGGGCAGGGTGACCAATATAGCTTGTAAACACTGTGTAGTAAACTACCGTTCTATGGGCAGGGTGACCAATATAGCTTGTAAACACTGCAGTAAACTACCGTTCTATGGGCAGGGTGACCAATATAGCTTGTAAACACTGTGTAGTAAACTACCGTTCTATGGGCAGGGTGACCAATATAGCTTGTAAACACTGTGCAGTAAACTACCGTTCTATGGGCAGGGTGACCAATATAGCTTGTAAACACTGTGCAGTAAACTACCGTTCTATGGGCAGGGTGACCAATATAGCTTGTAAACACTGTGTAGTAAACTACCGTTCTATGGAGGGTGACCAATATAGCTTGTGCAGTAAACTACCGTTCTATGGGCAGGGTGACCAATATAGCTTGTAAACACTGTAATAAACTACCGTTCTATGGGCAGGGTGACCAATATAGCTTGTAAACACTTTGTAGTAAACTACCGTTCTATGGGCAGGGTGACCAATATAGCTTGTAAACACTGTGCAGTAAACTACCGTTCTATGGGCAGGGTGACCAATATAGCTTGTGCAGTAAACTACCGTTCTATGGGCAGGGTGACCAATATAGCTTGTGCAGTAAACTACCGTTCTATGGGCAGGGTGACCAATATAGCTTGTAAACACTGTGTAGTAAACTACCGTTCTATGGGCAGGGTGACCAATATAGCTTGTAAAACTAAACTACCGTTCTATGGGCAGGGTGACCAATATAGCTTGTAAACACTGTGTAGTAAACTACCGTTCTATGGGCAGGGTGACCAATATAGCTTGTAAACACTGGTGAGTAAACTACCGTTCTATGGGCAGGGTGACCAATATAGCTTGTAAACACTGCAGTAAACTACCGTTCTATGGGCAGGGTGACCAATATAGCTTGTAAACACTGTGTAGTAAACTACCGTTCTATGGGCAGGGTGACCAATATAGCTTGTAAACACTGTGTAGTAAACTACCGTTCTATGGGCAGGGTGACCAATATAGCTTGTAAACACTGCAGTAAACTACCGTTCTATGGGCAGGGTGACCAATATAGCTTGTAAACACTGTGCAGTAAACTACCGTTCTATGGGCAGGGTGACCAATATAGCTTGTAAACACGGTGTAGTAAACTACCGTTCTATGGGCAGGGTGACCAATATAGCTTGTGCAGTAAATACCGTTCTATGGGCAGGGTGACCAATATAGCTTGTGCAGTAAACTACCGTTCTATGGGCAGGGTGACCAATATAGCTTGTTGTAGTAAACTACCGTTCTATGGGCAGGGTGACCAATATAGCTTGTAAACACTGTGTAGTAAACTACCGTTCTATGGGCAGGGTGACCAATATAGCTTGTAAACAAACACCCAGGCAGTGTGACCAATATAACTTGTAAACACTGTGTAGTAAACTACCGTTCTATGGGCAGGGTGACCAATATAGCTTGTAAACACTGTGTAGTAAACTACCGTTCTATGGGCAGGGTGACCAATATAGCTTGTAAACACTGCAGTAAACTACCGTTCTATGGGCAGGGTGACCAATATAGCTTGTAAACACTGTGTAGTAAACTACCGTTCTATGGGCAGGGTGACCAATATAGCTTGTAAACACTGTGTAGTAAACTACCGTTCTATGGGCAGGGTGACCAATATAGCTTGTAAACTAAACTACCGTTCTATGGGCAGGGTGACCAATATAGCTTGTAAACACTGTGTAGTAAACTACCGTTCTATGGGCAGGGTGACCAATATAGCTTGTAAACACTGCAGTAAACTACCGTTCTATGGGCAGGGTGACCAATATAGCTTGTAAACACTGTGTAGTAAACTACCGTTCTATGGGCAGGGTGACCAATATAGCTTGTAAACACTGTGCAGTAAACTACCGTTCTATGGGCAGGGTGACCAATATAGCTTGTAAACACTGTGTAGTAAACTACCATTCTATGGGCAGGGTGACCAATATAGCTTGTAAACACTGTAGTAAACTACCGTTCTATGGGCAGGGTGACCAATATAGCTTGTAAACACTGTAGTAAACTACCGTTCTATGGGCAGGGTGACCAATATAGCTTGTAAACACTGCAGTAAACTACCGTTCTATGGGCAGGGTGACCAATATAGCTTGTAAACACTGTAGTAAACTACCGTTCTATGGGCAGGGTGACCAATATAGCTTGTAAACACTGTGTAGTAAACTACCGTTCTATGGGCAGGGTGACCAATATAGCTTGTAAACACTGTAGTAAACTACCGTTCTATGGGCAGGGTGACCAATATAGCTTGTAAACACTGTAGTAAACTACCGTTCTATGGGCAGGGTGACCAATATAGCTTGTAAACACTGTAGTAAACTACCGTTCTATGGGCAGGGTGACCAATATAGCTTGTAAACACTGTGTAGTAAACTACCGTTCTATGGGCAGGGTGACCAATATAGCTTGTAAACACTGTAGTAAACTACCGTTCTATGGGCAGGGTGACCAATATAGCTTGTAAACACTGTAGTAAACTACCGTTCTATGGGCAGGGTGACCAATATAGCTTGTAAACACTGTGTAGTAACTACCGTTCTATGGGCAGGGTGACCAATATAGCTTGTAAACACTGTGTAGTAAACTACCGTTCTATGGGCAGGGTGACCAATATAGCTTGTAAACACTGTAGTAAACTACCGTTCTATGGGCAGGGTGACCAATATAGCTTGTGTAGTAAACTACCATTCTATGGGCAGGGTGACCAATATAGCTTGTAAACACTGTGTAGTAAACTACCGTTCTATGGGCAGGGTGACCAATATAGCTTGTAAACACTGTAGTAAACTACCGTTCTATGGGCAGGGTGACCAATATAGCTTGTAAACACTGTAGTAAACTACCGTTCTATGGGCAGGGTGACCAATATAGCTTGTAAACACTGCAGTAAACTACCGTTCTATGGGCAGGGTGACCAATATAGCTTGTAAACACTGCAGTAAACTACCGTTCTATGGGCAGGGTGACCAATATAGCTTGTAAACACTGTGTAGTAAACTACCGTTCTATGGGCAGGGTGACCAATATAGCTTGTGCAGTAAACTACCGTTCTATGGGCAGGGTACCAAAACAGTAAACTACCGTTCTATGGGCAGGGTGACCAATATAGCTTGTAAACACTGTAGTAAACTACCGTTCTATGGGCAGGGTGACCAATATAGCTTGTAAACACTGTGTAGTAAACTACCGTTCTATGGGCAGGGTGACCAATATAGCTTGTAAACACAAAACACCCAACCAATATAGCTTGTAAACACTGTAGTAAACTACCGTTCTATGGGCAGGGTGACCAATATAGCTTGTAAACACTGTGTAGTAAACTACCGTTCTATGGGCAGGGTGACCAATATAGCTTGTAAACACTGTAGTAAACTACCGTTCTATGGGCAGGGTGACCAATATAGCTTGTGCAGTAAACTACCATTCTATGGGCAGGGTGACCAATATAGCTTGTGCAGTAAACTACGTTCTATGGGCAGGGTGACCAATATAGCTTGCAAAAACTGTGTAGTAAACTACCGTTCTATGGGCAGGGTGACCAATATAGCTTGTAAACACTGTGTAGTAAACTACCATTCTATGGGCAGGTGACCAATATAGCTGTAAACTAAACTACCGTTCTATGGGCAGGGTGACCAATATAGCTTGTAAACACTGTGTAGTAAACTACCGTTCTATGGGCAGGGTGACCAATATAGCTTGTAAAACTAAACTACCGTTCTATGGGCAGGGTGACCAATATAGCTTGTAAACACTGTGAAGTAAACTACCGTTCTATGGGCAGGGTGACCAATATAGCTTGTAAACACTGTAAACACGTAAACTACCGTTCTATGGGCAGCAGTGAAACACCCACATATAGCTTGTAAACACTGTAATAAACTACCGTTCTATGGGCAGGGTGACCAATATAGCTTGTGCAGTAAACTACCGTTCTATGGGCAGGGTGACCAATATAGCTTGTAAACACTGCAGTAAACTACCGTTCTATGGGCAGGGTGACCAATATAGCTTGTAAACACTGTGTAGTAAACTACCGTTCTATGGGCATGGTGACCAATATAGCTTGTAAACACTGTGTAGTAAACTACCATTCTATAGGCAGGGTGACCAATATAGTTGTAAACACTGCAGTAAACTACCGTTCTATGGGCAGGGTGACCAATATAGCTTGTAAACACTGTGCAGTAAACTACCATTCTATGGGCAGGGTGACCAATATAGCTTGTAAACACTGTGTAGTAAACTACCGTTCTATGGGCAGGGTGACCAATATAGCTTGTCATAAATACCCACAACCAAAACCAAAACACCCACAACCAAAACTGTGCAGTAAACTACCGTTCTATGGGCAGGGTGACCAATATAGCTTGTAAACACTGTGTAGTAAACTACGTTCTATGGGCAGGGTGACCAATATAGCTTGTAAACTAAACTACCGTTCTAGGCAGGGTGACCAATATAGCTTGTAAACACTGTGTAGTAAACTACCGTTCTATGGGCAGGGTGACCAATATAGCTTGTAAACACTGTAATAAACTACCGTTCTATGGGCAGGGTGACCAATATAGCTTGTAAACACTTTGTAGTAAACTACCGTTCTATGGGCAGGGTGACCAATATAGCTTGTAAACACTGTGCAGTAAACTACCGTTCTATGGGCAGGGTGACCAATATAGCTTGTAAACACTGCAGTAAACTACCGTTCTATGGGCAGGGTGACCAATATAGCTTGTAAACACTGTAATAAACTACCGTTCTATGGGCAGGGTGACCAATATAGCTTGTAAACACTTTGTAGTAAACTACCGTTCTATGGGCAGGGTGACCAATATAGCTTGTAAACACTGTGCAGTAAACTACCGTTCTATGGGCAGGGTGACCAATATAGCTTGTAAACACTGCAGTAAACTACCGTTCTATGGGCAGGGTGACCAATATAGCTTGTAAACGCTGCAGTAAACTACCGTTCTATGGGCAGGGTGACCAATATAGCTTGTAAACACTGTGTAGTAAACTACCGTTCTATGGGCAGGGTGACCAATATAGCTTGTAAAACTGTGCAGTAAACTACCGTTCTATGGGCAGGGTGACCAATATAGCTTGTGCAGTAAACTACCGTTCTATGGGCAGGGTGACCAATATAGCTTGTAAACACTGTGTAGTAAACTACCGTTCTATGGGCAGGGTGACCAATATAGCTTGTAAAACTGTGTAGTAAACTACCGTTCTATGGGCAGGGTGACCAATATAGCTTGTAAACACTGTTAGTAAACTACCGTTCTATGGGCAGGGTGACCAATATAGCTTGTAAACACTGTGTAGTAAACTACCGTTCTATGGGCAGGGTGACCAATATAGCTTGTAAACACTAAACTACCATTCTATGGGCAGGGTGACCAATATAGCTTGTAAACACTGCAGTAAACTACCGTTCTATGGGCAGGGTGACCAATATAGCTTGTAAACACTGTGCAGTAAACTACCGTTCTATGGGCAGGGTGACCAATATAGCTTGTAAACACTGTGTAGTAAACTACCGTTCTATGGGCAGGGTGACCAATATAG
>CM026396.1:44730056-44746176 GCA_014843695.1 Archivesica marissinica
AAATGGTGGAACTATTCAGTATGGGTGTGTAAGTAATATACACAGGGAGTTGAAATGGTGGAACTATTCAGTATGGGTATGTAAGTAATATACACAGGGAGTTGAAATGGTGTATCTATTCAGTATGGGTGTGTAAGTAATAAAAAATGATGGTATCTAAAGTCTAAGGAATTGTTTCATTCAATAAGTTGCAAACTATTTAAAGCGACATTACATCGCAAAATGCAAATATGAATGCATTGCTTCTACAAAGTCTTCCGAATACATTCGAACACTAACTTTGAATCAATAAACAGTGTTTTTGTTGTCAACAAACTTTCAAATTTGAATGTAGAATTTCACATAACTATCATCCATACGCCTGAATTCCCGTTTGTTTGTTATCGGAGTCAATACTAAACGCGAGATAATGTCGTTTAGAGATAATTTAACTAAGAGTAGTCTATAAATAAACATGTATATGCACACATTTGAGATATAACGGTAAATCTGTTCCATAAATCGTGTTATTCGGGAAACACGAGTAGTATTACGCATGTATGTCGGCTCTATTTACATTCTTTTGTAATGTCAACAAATCGTGTATACGACGTTTGTTTATTAGTTGAAATACTTGTAAACATATTAAACCATATAATAGGAAAATACATTCTGCAGAAAGTTGCGTTTTCACTGATGTAATGTCGCTTTAAGCTTAAGATCTCATTTTTCAAAGAGCACTGAAAAGCAGAAAACAAGATTTTATAATAATCTATATATTACCGTATGATTTAATTACCGGGATTAAATGAACCACACCACGACGCTGTGTGGGTGGTACATTTTATTACCTCACCATTGCAAAGCAATGTAAAGAACTTAATTGCTACTCGATAATCTGTTTGGTTGGGTATTACTTTGGGGGTGTGTGTGCCTGTGTGTGTGTGGTTTCGTGTGTTTCGGGAAGGGCCGTAACTAATGTTGCTAGAACTTGTGGCCCGACCCGTTTGCTTTTCTTTAATTTGTCATGTTTGTATTCACATGTATATATGTAAAAAAAACTAATCGAGCAATAAAATATGATTAAACAGTGTGTGTGTGGGGGGGGGGGGGTAATGTTGCACCAACACTATAGGTCATAATAATGGCGATTCTTCAGCTATTAATCGTGGAAGAAGATTCCAGGTGGCCCTCAGCGCAATATTTCAGACACGGACGGGTATCAGGTCAGAAACACCACTCATAAACACATCAGATTTCGACGCACCCATTGAGATTTGATCCAACAGCGATGAGAGGCAAATGATTTGAAGTCTACAACCTTAACAACTAGGTCACTTTATGCTTCCAATCAGTGCGCATACCCGAGCAGTCCGCCTTCGTGGTCGAGTGGTTAAGGTCGCTCACTTATATACCACTGCAACCGAGCAGTATTTCAGGAACGGGCAGTCGCCCGGGTATAACCACCGAGCCAGCTGGACAACATGAAAGAACTCGACACCCTCCTGCAATTTGCACATACAGCGGTGAGGATCAGTGATAGGAAGTGAACAACCTAACCACTCTGACACGGAGACCCCCTATAAATGTTGTAAAATGTTGTATGCAGAATGGAATGTTCGCAAAAACTATTAGTTTATACAAATAAATTTTAGCTCGATTGTGAAGCAAGTTCTTACAACTTATATTACTCTCGAGACCTCATTCCCGATGGAATTCATCGCCATGGGGGAGAGAGGAGAGTCAACGTGGAATTTAAATGTCTTGCCATAAGGGCACGATCGTAACGGCTCCCACGGGGCTCGAACTCATGGCCTTTCACACCTGAAGCGAATGCGCTACCAATGAGTTATCATGACTTCATTTTCGTTTGTGAACTGATTTATTTTAATTATACTGGATCCACAGTATTATTAGCAATGGATCCAATGAATATAACAAACAAAGACGATGTTTTATACTCAGGAACACATAAAGCCGAATTAACATACGAACATATGCTATCTTAATGAAGCAATTAGCCGTTGGAAGATATCTCTGCCAGACTACAGAGATCATTAATTATTTACATCCAATGAAGACTAGATACAAAAACCCAAACGTCAATTTAGGCTCAACTATTCCTGTATTCACCACATCGATACATAGAGAGAACATGTAGCTATGGGAATGTATATTCATTGCTATCAGCTTTAAATATATATTGTCTAGGAATTGCTTCCCATCATGGTATTCTCATAATGTTGGGACTATATTAATTGTATGGTTATTTTTATATAAATTGGTTTCGTATCTATGTGTTTCGCTATTTTTAAATATACGTTTGCTTAAATTAATATTGCGTCGTATACAAGTGTATGTTCCACATTTTCTTGCCATATGTTCGCTTAAATTATTCTCTCTTCATACCAGTGTATCATTCCGTTTCTGGTCATATGTTCGGTTATATTATTATTTCTTCGTCGGTTATATTATTATTTCTTCGTCGGTTATATTATTATTTCTTCGTCGGTTATATTATTATTTCTTCGTCGGTTATATTATTATCTCTTCATACCAGTGTATCATTCCATGTCTGGTCATATGTTCGGTTATATTATTATTTCTTCGTACACGTGTATCATTCCATTTCTGGTCATATGTTCGGTTATATTATTATTTCTTCGTACACGTGTATCATTCCATTTCTGGTCATATGTTCGGTTATATTATTATTTCTTCGTTTCTGATGTTTTTGTCACACTATGTTCCCTATTTCTTTACCATAACTTTGCTTTAATTAAATTGGCGTCGTATTTTGCACATTTTCTTACCATGTGTTCGCTTATATTATTATTGCGCTGTACTTGTATATGTTCTATATTTTCTAGCCATATGTTCGGTTATAATAACTGCGTTGTACAAGTGCATTTTCGCCATGTGTTGGCCATATGATAGCTTACATTAATATTGCGTCATATCAATGTATTTCCTCCATGATTTGGCCATATGTAAACTAGTGCGTCATATCAATGTATTTCCTCCATGATTTGGCCATATGTAAAATAGTTCGTCATATCAATGTATTTCCTCCATGAGTTGGCCATATGTAAACTAGTGCGTCATATCAATGTATTTCCTCCATGATTTGGCCATATGTACAATAGTTCGTCATATCAATGTATTTCTTCCATGAGTTGGCCATATGTAAACTAGTGCGTCATATCAATGTATTTCCTCCATGAGTTGGCCATATGTAAACTAGTGCGTCATATCAATGTATTTCATCCATGATTTGGCAATATGTAAACTAGTGCGTCATATCAATGTATTTCCTCCATGAGTTGGCCATATGTAAAATACTGCGTCATATCAATGTATTTCCTCCATGAATTGGCCATATGTAAAACATTGCGTCTTACCAGTGTATTTTCTCCATGTTTTGGTCATATATAAAGTAGTACGTCATCTCGGTGTCATTTTCAGTCGCCCAAATGCATTTTTGCTGTGCGACTTTAAATAAATTGAACAGTCGTCATTTCAACATGATTTCACCAGCTTATATTTTCGCTTAGACTAATAGAGTATTTTGCACATTTATTTCTTTGAATAAACATAATGCAGAAATATGTACATAATGTTGGATTAAGGAGAAAACAACCTGCCTCTTTGCTTATTTCTTTAAATATTTTCTGGAATTATGTTCACTACATAGCTCCCATATGACATCACCAGTCATACTACACCATCAACATGGTGGCCAGTTTTGGTTGGCAAAGATTACCAGATAGTATATATAATATATAGTAGCATAATTTAGTTTTCTTCATAACATATTTATTGTTCATCCCATCACCATGGTTCATACCTGGTTGGAAAAGCTCTATATTGACTACATATGTTCCGTATCTTTTTAGAAAATTCATATCACTAACGAATAAAACATAATTTACATGTATATTAACATATCTGTGAAACGAGACTTTCGAAAATAGGTGCACGTTAAGTTCTTATTTCTAATCCATAGTCAAAAAATAAATTAATATATAAAAGGTGTATTTCAATACCTTTAAAATAATACCAAATTTTATAATAACAAACAAAAATTAATTATGCTATTGCAATTACAGAATTACTAAGAAAATCCTGAAATTGTCGTTTATTAAACTTGCCATACAACATGGTGTTTGCATAGGCTGTGGGACCTTAATATTACGTTGCTCAGACTGAAATTGATTCTTATCAGTATATACAGTGCTATGCAACCAACCTGCATTAATACGGCAAATTTTCATTACACCAATATGTTGTTTTATTATATATTTGGCCTTCATTAAACATCCACATGTGCTAAGCAGCCACTTTCAGCGATTCCCTTGGCTGGCTGTTTGACTGTATTCCCTATTTATGTTCGCTTATATTATTAATATTGTTCGATATCATACTATTTTCATTTTTGGACATGTTTCACTTTATATTAACATTTAATCATGCCAGTGTATTTTCCTAATGTTTTGGTAACATGTTCGCTTATATTCAATCATTGAAGTCCTAGTTCTATGGCGTAATCAAATACAGTGTACATATCATTCTTGATAATTTGCACCAGACAATGATTACCAACATCACACACTTAGTACTAGCATTTCTACTGGCAAACACCCTTCCAACAGACCTTAATTAAAATAACAAATAAACAAGTACATGTACTCACCCGTCTACAGTGTCCTTCGGAAAACACAAAAATCACCATGAAACTAAATATCCATCTAATACGCGATATTCTAACTATACAAATTGTCATTTTATCTTTACTACGTGCGCGATGCGGGAACGCTGTCCCAGCATCAAACAGACATACAATTAGATAATCACACACAAGCTCGCATGTCGTCGTTTGACACATGTGCCAGCGCTACATTGGAATATCAACCCAGTCTCTGGAGCGCTTACTGAATATAGGCAGCAACAAGTCGCGTACTTCACTAGCATGGTTTGTCCCACGTTTGGCAATCAGCTGAGCATTGTATATAGCAAATACAACTGATGAACCAACATTAGCGAATAACATGAGACTTCCCATTGAAATCAATTTAATACATGGATATCGTTGAATTGATATCACTCGCCTAAGAGGAGTCATTCATAGCATAGGTAGTAGTTAAAATATATTGAAGTAACAACGAAAAAGGAGTGGACTAGCTCCATTTGTCCATAGCTCCATTTGGTCGTAGCTCCATTTCTCCACAGCTCCATTTGTCCGTAGCTCCATTTGTCCGTAGCTCCATGTGTTCATAGCTCCATTTGTCCATAGCTCCATGTGTTCGTTGCTCCATTTGTCCGTAGCTCCATGTGTCCGTAGTTCCATTTGTCCATAGCTCCATTTGTCCGTAGCTCCATTTGTTCATAGCTCCATTTGTTCGTAGCTCCATTTGTCCGTAGCTCCATTTGTTCGTAGCTCCATTTGTCCGTAGCTCCATTTGTTCGTAGCTCCATTTGTCCGTAGCTCCATTTGTCCGTAGCTCCATTTGTCCGTAGCTCCATTTGTCCGTAGCTCCATTTGTCCGTAGCTCCATTTGTCCGTAGCTCCATTTGTCCGTAGCTCCATTTGTCCGTAGCTCCATTTTTTGTTTTTTTCATTTGTCCGTAGCTCATTGTTCGTAGTTCCATTTGTCCGTAGCTCCATTTGTCCGTAGCTCCATTTGTCCGTAGCTCCATTTGTCCGTAGCTCCATTTGTCTGTGGGCTCCATTTGTTCGTAGTTCCATTTGTCTGTGGGCTCCATTTGTCCCTAGCTCCATTTGTTCGTAGTTCCATTTGTCTGTGGGCTCCATTTGTCCCTAGCTCCATTTGTTCGTAGCTCCATTTGTCCGTAGTTCTATTTAACCGCAACAATTCATAATAACTAAGAAATGAATGTGCGTAAATCATGTTAGCGTGTTTTATTAAAATCGTTGTCACAACAACCGGGACACTCGCGTACGATTATAGTGAACATTCTGTATTTCTGAACAAGAACAGGACTTTAAATATAATGTTTGTTAGAATGTGAACCATGTTCTAATTTTAAGATACCCGTGCTGTGTAAGTTAATTCTATATACACATTTATGTTTTAGCTCGATTGCGAAACAAGTACATACAACTTATATTAATCACTCTCGAGATCTTATTCCTGATGGAATCCATTGAAAAGAGTGAGGGAGACGATGTAATGTGGAATTTAAGTGCCTTGCCTATGGCGGCCCGACTCACGACTCCCAAAAAGTTATATCCCATACATGAAGGACCATGTACAACTGTGTAAGTTATATCTCATACACGAAGGATCATGTATTGGCACACCGGACATATAAACACTGGAATTGGGACGTTCTTTGTATCTTGGGGAGGGCACAAGCTAATGTTGGTACAACTTGTTGCCCAGCCCATTTGCTTCTATAATTGTACATGGTATACTTAGCAAGCATTACAGTTGTATCATTTTGTTCATATAATTACGATAAAATAGGGATATATAGAAACAATCGTAACGATAAGATAGGGATATATAGAAACAATCGTAACGATAAGATAGGATTGATAGAAACAATCGTAACGATAAGATAGGGATAGTTAGAAACAATCGTAACGATAAGATAGATAGAAACAATCGTAACGACGATAAGATAGGGATAGATAGAAACAATCGTAAGGATAAGATAGGGATAGTTAGAAACAATCGTAACGACGATAAGATAGGGATAGATAGAAACAATCGTAAGGATAAGATAGGGATATATAGAAACAATCGTAACGATAAGATAGGGATAGATAGAAACAATAGCAACGATAAGATAGGGATATATAGAAACAATCGTAACGTGAAGATAGGATAGATAGAAACAATCGTAACGATAAGATAGGATAGATAGAAACAATCGTAATGATAAGATAGGATAGATAGAAACAATCGTAATGATAAGATAGGATAGATAGAAACAATCGTAACGTGAAGATAGTATAGATAGAAACAATCGTAACGTGAAGATAGGTATAGATAGAAACAATCGTAACGATAAGATAGATAGAAACAATCGTAACGTGAGATAGGATAGATAGAAACAATCGTAACGATAAGATGATAGAAACAATCGTAACGATAAGATAGGATAGATAGAAACAATCGTAATGTGAAGATAGGGGGGATAGACACAATCGTAAGGATAAGATAGGATAGATAGAAACAATCGTAACGTGAAGATAGGTATAGATAGAAACAATTGTAACGTGAAGATATGATAGATAGAAAAAATCGCAACGGGAAGATAAATAGAAACAATCGTAACGTGAAGATATGATAGATATAAACAATCGCAACGGGAAGATAGGGATAGATAGAAACAATCGTAGCGATAAGATAGATAGAAACAATCGTAACGATAAGATAGATATAAACAATCGTAACGATACGATAAGGATAGATAGAAACAATCGTAACGTGAAGATAGGATATATAGAAACAATCGCAACAGGAAGATAGGATAGATAGAAACAGTCGTAACAATAAGATAGGGATAGATCGAAACCATCATAACGTGAAGATAGGTATAGTTAGAAACAATCGTAACGTGAAGATAGGATATATAGAAACAATCGCAACAGGAAGATAGGATAGATAGAAACAGTCGTAACAATAAGATAGGGATAGATAGAAACAATCGTAACGTGAAGATGGGGATATATAGAAACAATCGTAACGTGAATATAGTGATAGATAGAAATAATCATAACGTGAAGATAGGATAGATAGAAACAATCGCAACGGGAAGATATGGATAGATAGAAACAATCGTAACGATAAGATAGGGATAGAAAGCAACAATCGTAACGATACGATAGGGGTCGATAGAAACAATCGTACCGTGAAGATATGGATGGAGAGAAACAATCATAACGATAAGATAGGATAGATAGAAACAATCGTAACATGAAGATAAGTATAGATAGAAACAATCGCAACGGGAAGATAGGGATAGATAGAAACAATCGTAACGATAAGATAGTTATAACTAGAAATAATCATAACGTGAAGATAGGATAGATAGAAACAATCGTAACGATAAGATAGGGATAGATAGAAACAATCGTATATATAAGATAGGATAGATAGAAACAATCGTAACGTGAAGATAGGATAGATAGAACCAATCCTAACGATAAGATAGGGATATATAGAAACAATCGTAACGATAGATGTGATAGATAGAAACAATAGCAACGATAAGATAGGGATATATAGAAACAATCGTAACGATAAGATAGGGATAGATAGAAACAATCGTAACGATAAGATAAGGATAGATAGAGACAATCGTAACGATAAGATAGGGATAGATTGAAATAATCGTAACGTGAAAATAGGGATGGATAGAAACAATCGTAACGATAAGATAGGATAGATAGAAACAATCGTAACGTGAAGATAGGATAGATAGAACCAATCCTAACGATAATATAGGGATATATAGAAACAATCGTAACGATAAGATAGTGATAGATAGAAACAATAGCAACGATAAGATAGGGATATATAGAAACAATCGTAACGATAAGATAGGGATAGATAGAAACAATCGTAACGATAAGATAAGGATAGATAGAGACAATCGTAACGATAAGATAGGATAGATTGAAATAATCGTAACGTGAAAATAGGGATGGATAGAAACAATCGTAACGATAAGATAGGATAGATTGAAACAATCGTAACGTGAAGATAGGATGGATAGAAACAATCGTAACGATAAGATAGGATAGATGAAAAATCTAACGAAATAGGGATAGATAGAAACAATGCAACGATAGATAGGGATAATAGAAACAATCGTAACGATAAGATAGGGATAGATAGAAACAATCGTAACGATAAGATAGGGATAGATAGAAACAATCGCAACGATAAGATAGGGATAAATAGAAACAATCGTAACGATAAGATAGGGATAGATAGAAACAATCGTAACGGGAAGATAGGATAAATAGAAACAATCGTAACGGTAAGATAGGTATAGATAGAAACAATCGTAACGTGAAGATAGGATAGATAGAAACAATCGCAACGGGAAGATAGGGATAGATAGAAACAATCGTAACGATAAGATAGGGATAGAAAGAAACAATCGTAACGATAAGATAGGGGTAGATAGAAACAATCGTAACGTGAAGATATGGATGGATAGAAACAATCATAACGATAAGATAGGATAGATAGAAACAATCGTAACATGAAGATAAGTATAGATAGAAACAATCGCAACGGGAAGATAGGGATAGATAGAAACAATCGTAACGGGAAGATAGGGATAGATAGAAACAATCGCAACGGGAAGATAGGGATAGATAGAAACAATCGTAACGATAAGATAGTTATAACTAGAAATAATCATAACGTGAAGATAGGATAGATAGAAACAATCGTAACGATAAGATAGGGATAGATAGAAACAATCGTAACGATAAGATAGGGATAGATAGAAACAATCGTATATATAAGATAGGATAGATAGAAACAATCGTAACGTGAAGATAGGATAGATAGAACCAATCCTAACGATAAGATAGGGATATATAGAAACAATCGTAACGATAAGATAGGGATATATAGAAACAATCGTAACGATAAGATAGGGATAGATAGAAACAATCGTAACGATAAGATAAGGATAGATAGAGACAATCGTAACGATAAGATAGGATAGATTGAAATAATCGTAACGTGAAAATAGAGCATGGTGTTTGAAACTGAGACGATATAGACGTGAAATTCTGAGCTCTCGATATTTGGATTTTTGTTATCGCTAGAGACTATGAAAATGTTTCTTTTTTGGTAAATTGAGAGCACTATAACAGGAGAAACAGGATAACTTAAAAAACAGTTTAAAATATATGTTCTTGGATTAGAAATTTGGATTTTTCAAATTGACTATGTAACTTGATGATAAAGCTGATATTTCATGTGTACATTTCTGGTAGCATACACAATGCAGAAAGGAATTTATCTACCGTGACTCTATTGAGTGATAATTGCTACTGGTGAACTGTAATTATATGTAACGGTATTATATTTAGCATTATGTTGATATAACTGCTATAGGCTATAACTATGCAAGTGGAAAATTCAAAACGAAAACGTTCTGCAAACTCAACTGTGACGTCGGTTAGTGATTTTGATTCAACGTTAAATACTTCCGAAAACGATGCAACAAGTACTCTAGAACAGCCAAAGACAAATGATAGCAGAATAGGCAAGCAAAAGGCTAAAAAGACAAAAAAGGCAAAGACAATGTCCGAAAACTCGTCAACTGAAAATAGTTCTTCAATTGAAACTAAACTAGAAGAAATTAACAATAAACTTGCCGAAGTTCTAACAAAGAAAGATCGCAGCTTCATTCGAGATATGATAAAAGATACAGTTGACGAAATTAAAGAGCAAATACTAGGCACTGTGAACAGGCGATTAGATGCGCTCGAAAACGATGTTCATGTGAATGCGGTAGACAACGAGCGATTAAGAAGTGAAATAAAAAAACAAGCAAAAATAAATGATTCGCTACAATCCGAAAACATAAATTTAAAAAATGAATTGAAGAGAAATAAATCAAATTTTGACGAGAATCTAAATAATTTAGAACAATACGGGCGAAGGAACAACATACGCATCACGGGCATTAATGATGACGTCGAAAAACAACAATCGGATGCAACAACATATATCATTGTCAAAAAACTGAACGAAAAGTTAAAGTTGAACTTAACAATCGCTGACATAGATATTTCACACCGAATAGGGCCATATAAAGTTGGAAAGCACCGGCCGATCCTTGCTAAATTTGTACATAGACAGACGAAAGTAAATATTATGAAGGTAGCAAAACAACTGAAAGGTACAAATATTTATCTCAATGAAGATTTGACTCACATCAACCAGGAAGTACTTGCGGCCATGCGACGAAACGCCAGGGATAAAATAGAACATTGTTGGTCATTTGAGGGTAAACTCTATGCGAAATTTATCCACGAAGACAAGAAAGTGTATATGGAGCAAGTGCCCTACATAGACTATAACTATTGGCTCTCATACAGAGCACCTCCAATGCCGGCGAAAGGAAACGCCTCTAAAAAATAGAGCTTTAAAAACAGAACTGCTAGTGCTAATGTAAAAGACAACATACTATATTAGTACAGTGAGCGCTAAATACACACTATGTATTATAATTTAAGACGTAAAGCTTTGTATTGTTGAAGTTACTCACATGCACCGTTTAACGTTATTTGTGTATTGTCTAGAACACACATTGTATACTAAATAATAATCGTTTATATCACAGTTGTAAGGGATTAAATGCAATAAGGCAAAATAAACTGTTTGCCTATCAAACGACTTTGATCAAACATGTTAAAATTAATTATTTTTGTAATGTCGCACCTTATCTCTGTTATAACACACACTCCTTTTACTGAGAAGTATGTCTGCCCATTATAGTATAGCTTATAAATGACAATGTGACTTAATTCGTCAATATAATCATGTCAAATAGTATATGCGTATAATATGAATTACCACCTTACAGACAACTTTGCTGTATGAGATTAAGTATTTCAATACAGGTGCTCGCCTTAATCCTATTGATAGCTATTTATAGAACTACTCATTGTTAATATTATTGCAACTACTCCACGTGCTAACGTCTAAGTCTGTTGTTGAAAACTATTTGTTCACAATATAGTCTTTATTCTAAATAAATTATAGTGAGTTTGGTGCGACAATATAACTATAATCATGTCAAACATTACATAATTGTATCAAGCATTGTTTAACATCCTGTAGAGAATATGGACATTGTGGTATTGTTGCAATTATTGCCCTTCTTACATATATGCACATTCTTGTAAGTTTGAAATATTGTAGTTTAAAAATAAAACCAAACGGTTAATGGAATGAACTGAGTGCAACAATCACTCACTGAATATATCTCTACATGGATTTATAGTTACACTCACTGAATATATCTCTACATGGAGGTATAGTTATACATTGATGCATCAGGTGAAAACTATCTAATACGCTGAATACCTCGATTATACGCTTCAGTGTGCTCATCATAATTGGTTGTATATTGTAAATGTGTTCTTACTTCCATGAGCGATAATTACATATGTATAGACAGTGATTATGTGTCCATAGATATAACCATTTATGTTTGGTCTATATAAAGATAGGCCGATGGACGGTAATACTATACATGTAATTACTTACATTACTTATTAACGCAAATAATGTAAACACCTGGTCATATGCCACGCGATCATTGATCAAATTATTCATCACTATGAGTATTACATTTACTCCCCTTGTTAACATCTACGCCATTCGTTGAGGAATATTATTTTATAAAAACATGTTAGCCTATGAGTAGATGCGACAGCATAATTATGTCCAATTTTATATTTGTAAAATGTGATTGATATTTATAATTACGTCCACTACGTTATTAAAGAAAGCTATAGTTATTGACATAATTATCTCCCTTACGAATGTAAACACCATGTCATCTGCCACGCGATCATTGATCAAGCTATTCATCACTATGAATATTACATTTACTCCCCTTGCTAACATCTACGCCATTCGTTGAGGAATATTATTTTATACAAACATGATAGCGGGAGTAGATGCGACAGCATAATTATGTCCAATTTTATATTTGTAAAACGTGATTGATATTTATAATTCTCTAAGCTAACCGACTGGCCTTCTTTATTTTTCGTTTTGATAAAGCTAGGCTAAATAATACCACTTACTTGTATATGTTTATAGATGTATATTGCACAGATTTGTACATATTGAAATATGCTGCCTTGCACACACATTCAATATGTCAGCAACACTTCCCTTTTTTATTTTATGGATACTTGTCTTTACATTCCTGATGTATGTACTTATGCTGAATGAAAACATAACCTATGATATATTAAACGGCTACATAGAATATATACCTCACATATACAGATATGACTATTAAGTTATGTACCTTTAACGTTAAAGGACTAGGTGATACTAGAAAGAGAAATCAAATATTTGACTGGTTAAAACACAATAAATACTCAATTTGCTTATTACAAGAAATTCATTATAAGGAGAATAATCTTCAAAGCTGGAGAAAAGAATGGAGTGAAAATATCTTTCTTAGTGGAAATAGTTCCAATAGCATGGGTGTAGGGATTCTGCTGGATAGAAACTATGAGGTAATTGAATATAAAGAGTTATATGTTGGTAGACTACAATCGCTAAAGTTAAAGATAAACGGTTCTGATATATCTATTTTAAATATTTATGCACCTAATGTTGACGATGTTCAGTTTTTTGAATTAATTGAAAATTATATTGCAGAACACGATGATGAAACATTTATTATTGGGGGAGATTTCAATCGAGTAATTGATGTAAATAAAGATAAGAAAAATGGACGTGTAGACACTAACAAAAAAACAAGAGAAAAATTGAACCATATCATAGAAAACTACGAGCTAAGTGACATATGGCGCATCAAAAATCCCGACTCAAAGCAATACACTTGGCATTCAAATAACAGAGCCCCTATATTTTGCAGACTCGACTTTTTCCTAATTTCAAACAATATAGTTAACAGGATCTTAAACTGCAAAATATCAACTGGACTTCGATCGGACCATTCAATAGTAATGATGAATATAGATTTAACTAAAAATCTAAGGGGCCGGGGATTTTACAAATTAAATAACTCTGTAATTCTAGATGAACCTTATCAAATAGAAATAAGGAAACAAATACAAGAAACTGTAGATTTTAACAAAGAAGCAAATCCAGTCACACTGTGGGAATTGATTAAGGGAACCATTAGAAATGTTAGTATAAAATATTGTAGTTTTAAAAAGAAAGGTGAACTTCAAGATGAAAAAGATTTAATAACATATATTAATGCATTAGAGCTGGAAATTTCAGAAAACCCAGATAATGAAAAAAATGAATTATTAAGAGAAAATAGGATAAAACTTGAACAACTTGTAGAACGAAGGGCTAAAGGAATATTCATCCGTTCAAAAGCACAACATATTGAGGGATTTGAAAGAAATTCAAAATATTTTTCGAATTTGGAAAAGAAGAGAAGTGAAATAAAAACTATAGCAAAATTAACTGTTGACAACAAAGACATAACTGACCCTAAGGAGATATTAACAGAAACGAGATCATTTTATCGAAATCTATATGAAAGGAAAACTCTTGATAATAATAATGAAGATTTCTTTCCACCTGATGAAAGTGTTCCTAAGTTAACTGAGGAAGATACACATAATTGCGAAGGTACTTTGACTGATTATGAATGTTCAACAGCATTATTAAGTATGCAAAATAATAAAAGTCCTGGCTCTGACGGCAGTACGGCTGAGTTTTACAAGATATTCTGGCAAGATATAAAACATTTCTTCCTTAAATCAATTAATTACGCGTATGAAATTGGTAATCTATCTCAGTTGCAGAAACAAGGAATAATTACTTTAATACCAAAAAAAGATACCGATTTAAATTTTTTAAATAACTGGAGACCAATTTCCCTGTTGAATACCGACTATAAAATTGCAACAAAAGCAATCTCTAATAGAATAAAATCAGTACTACCAAAGATAATTCACAAATCGCAGACAGGGTTTATCAAAAACAGATATATAGGTGAAAATATTAGACTGTTATATGACGTACTAGACCATTTAAATGAAAATAATCTACCAGGGGTACTATTCTTTGCGGATTTTGAAAAAGCATTTGACAGCTTAGACCATAATTTTATCTATAGAACACTTAAATATTTTAATTTTGGAGAATCAATGATCAAATGGATAAAAACGTTCTATACTGACAAACAAAGTTCAATATCGAATAATGGTTTCTTATCGGAGTTCTTTAGTGTTGGAAGAGGGGTACGTCAAGGATGTCCGTTATCTCCGTATTTATTTGTTATAGCGATAGAAACTTTATCTCTATCAGTAAGAAACAATGAAGAGATTAATGGGATTAAACTTGTTAATGAAGAAATTAAGAAGTCTCTTTTCGCTGATGATGCTACATTTGTAACAGATGGCACAGAGGCATCCTTTAGTAATCTCATTAAAACAATTGACGCATATAGTACTGTCTCAGGACTGAAATTAAATGTGAAAAAAATCTGTTGTTTTAAGAGCAGGATCGTTAAGAAATAGCGGAATAATCCACTGCAAAGAGAAAAAATTTAATTGGACATCAGAAAAAGCTTCTACACTTGGAATAGTTTTTGTAAATGATAAAAAGAAAATTCATGAATTAAATTTAACACCGAAAATAAATCAGGTAACTTCAAACCTTAAACTGTGGGGAAAGTATCACTTATCATTGCTAGGAAAAATAACAGTATTAAAGACGTTTATTATGCCTAAATTGATTTACCCCTTAACAGTATTACATGACCCCCCAGAATATGTAATAAGTGATATAACAAGAATATTTTATCGATTTGTATGGGATAATAAGCCAGAAAAAATAGCTAGAAGAACAATAAAGCTTGAATATGATAAAGGTGGCCTAAAAATGATTGATGTCAATGCCTCTTTAAATACCTTTAAGTGCAGTTGGGTTTACAGACTATTTGACGACAATAATATGGGTAGCTGGAAAGATTATTATAAAAGAGAACTCGATAGATTTGGAGGAATATTAGTATTTGAATCTAACTTACATGATATAGAGGTTAAGAAAATGTTTAAAAATGACTTTATTCGTAACATTGTAACTAGCTGGACAAAGATACATTTTGAAATGGAACCTGAGAATATTCCAAAAGAAATTATCTGGAATAACTCGTTCATACAAGCAAATAACAAAATGTTTTTTATTAAAGAACTTTTTAACAGAGGTATAAAATTCATAGAACATATATATGATTTCAGACTTAAACGTTTCTATAACTTTATTGAATTAAGAGACCTATATAATCTATCTGATGGAGCATTCTTAATATATAACAGTTTATTGAACAGTATTCCAAATGATTGGAAAATTAAATTGAACACCCAAGCTGCTAACAGCATTGAGCCCAAAATATGTTTTATTAA
>CM026396.1:44747176-44801680 GCA_014843695.1 Archivesica marissinica
CGCTTCCGGTAGTGACCAAGATGGACATTATTTACATCTCAAGTAGAAACTGACAAATTTCACCTTTCTTCCTGATAAACAGAACTTTTTAACGTTAAAATATACCAAAGAAACATGAACGATATGAACGCTAGTGTCAGTCAACCAGGAGGAGGTATATCCCAACCCATACCAAGTGTATTGTCTCGCAATCGTTATGAATCACTAGGTTACATAGATAAACAAGGACAATGTGACCCACAAACTGACCATGTGTTTGATGATCAATCGTTTCAAGTGGTTCAACGTAGCAAGCGTGCACGTACAAGCACAGGAAGCACTGGACTATCCATGGATCATTATAATTCCTTATCTACAGATGATAAACTCTGTGCTATTTATTCTGAACTAGGGGTCAGCAGGGAAAAAACAGAGGCCATTGAAAGTAAAATTGACCAGTGCTTGCAGCTCAATAGTAAAGTTATCGGTATCGAGGACAAATTATCCTCTTATGAACAACGTCTAAAATATCTTGAATACAAGGCCATAGATCATGAAACACGCAACAGGCGTTGTAACTTATTCTTTGGAGGTTTCACAGAAACCAAGGGCGAGAACTGTGCCAGTCGTGTGAGTGAATTCTCGAGACACAATCTTGAAATTGAATGGCCCGTGCCCATTGAACGTGCATATAGACTTGGGCCTTTCATGAGGGGCAAAACACGCCCGATCCTAGTCTCTTTCGATAACTTTTCCGTTGTGAAATTCATTTTATCTAGAGCATATCTATTGCGTGGTACCGACTATAACATAAACAAAGATTTTCCACCAGAAATTGCAAGTGCTAGGAAAGCCCTATGGCCAACATATAAATCGATTAGGCAGCGCCACCCCGATAGTAAGGTCGTACTAGCATACCCAGCTAAAGTTATCAGGGATAACGAGGTAATTTTAGACAGATTCCCCGATTGGGACATAGTTATGAAATCACATGTAAAAACAGCTGATCGAAATGACAGATATAAAAATAGAACAAAATCTAGGTCGCGGAGTAATTCGCATATGCTGCGCAGTGCACCAATGAACAGTACTGCAAACGCGGTCACCCATAATAGCCCCGCCTTTCCTCGGGGAAACAGTGATATAAAGCAGGCGGGTGCGCACCACCAGGGGCGCAGGAATTCTAGTTCCCCCATCCATCAAAACCACCGGCAACGTCGGCAATCCACTTCTACTTCTCGACGAGTACCCGACTCACCGCTTTCCCAGCGCGGCCGCGCTCAAGAAAGAAAACACGCCACTCCTAAGGCTACTAGAGAACCTGGGGATACGCCAATCGCTAGACCCTGGGACAGGAACTTTTCCGGCTCATCTCAAGTGAAACCACCAAATGGCAACAATAAATAGGACAAAAGGGGGAAATCTTCAGATACACCTAATATGTTCCCTAAAACTGAGTTAGCATTTTGTGCCCTGAATGTGAACGGACTTAAAAAACGATTGGATTACCCTGAATTCGTTGAATTTATTCATCACCATGATCTTTTCTGTGCTTTAGAAACACATTTGGACGCTACTGATCTGGTTGATATCGATGACTTTGTTTTCTTGGCAAAAAATCGTACTCAAGAATACAAACGAAAATCTGGCGGAATAGGGATATACGTAAGAGAAAAGTACTCGAAATATGTAAAAGTTATCCCAAACAATAATGATTATATTTTGTGGGTCTCTATCGACAAACAGTTGCTACAGCTTTCAGAAAATGCTATTCTAGGTGTCATTTATTTACCACCTGACACCTCTCGTTTTTTAAACGACATCGATATTAATAGTTTTGAAACTGAGGTTATTACTACGTGTAGTTTGCATAAATATGTTTTTCTTGCTGGCGATGTAAATGCCAGAGTCGCAGAATTGACTGATTTTATTCCGTCAGACCCATTCTTAAATGATTTATTTAGCATTGATGATGAATCATTGTCCCATTTTGATAAATATAACATTCTTGAGAACCTATCAATTACATTGAATAGAAAATCAAAGGACAAGAAAACTAACCCAAATGGTTTAATGTTAATTGAATTGTGTAGAAATAACAATTTGTTCTTGTTAATGGTCGATTTGGACAAGACACACTAGGGGATTTTACTTTTCGAGACAAGTCGGTCATTGATTATCTTTTTTTAACTGCTGACTGCTTTGCGCATCTAAATAGTTTTCAAATTATTGAAACAGATACACTTTTCTCGGATGGACATAATGCACTATATTGGACGATTAAGTTGCAAAATAAATTTAGTCAAAAAGATAACCATGATTTGGGCAAAAATAAAAAACCAAAATGGAGAGACGATAAAATATTAAATTTTCAGCAAAATATCGACGTTAACCATTTAAACAGTATTTTCAGTATGTTATCAATCGACAACCCTGATACACAGCAGAATATTGAATCTGTAACGAATGAAATTAGAATTATATTTGAAAAATCTGCATCCGAAACGTTTCCGACAACTAGCAACTTTATTCCACGTCACACAAATAAACCCTGGTTCGGTCCCAGATGCATTAGTGCAAGGCAAAATTACCACAGTGCAAAATCTGAGTATCGACTTAATCGTACTGAAGATAATAAATTGCGTTTGAAAAATGCTAGTAAGGAATACAAGCGTACAATGAACTATTACATTAGCAAGTTTAAACATACAAATGCAAGTAAATTAAGGAACATGTATTCTAATAACCCAAAACAATATTGGAACTTTCTTAAAGGGCTTAAACCAAAATCTAAGATTGATGGATCACCAAAAATAAATGATTTTTTCGAACACTTTAAACGTATAAATACAAACCCTCACTTTGCAGATGAAAACAATCAATTCATAACCAATGACTTTTTAGAGAATTCAAACCAATATCTTAACTCAAAAATTACCGACCAAGAAATCCTAAAGTGTATCAATAAATTAAATAATGGTAAAGCGTCTAGCCCGACAGACAACATCCTAAACGAATATATTAAAGCCACAAAAGACTCCCTATTACCAATATATAGCCGCCTATTTAACTGTATCCTAGACTCAGGAATCGTACCAAGATCGTGGCTAGAAGGCTCTATAATTCCAATATATAAAAATAAAGGAGATCCTGGTGACACAGGATCATACAGACCAATTACAATACTATCATGCCTAGGTAAACTATTCACATCTGTACTTAATCTTAGACTAACAAGCTATGTTGAAGACTCCCAATTATTAAATGAAAATCAGGCAGGGTTTAGAAACGGATACTCGTGTTCTGATCATATTTTTACATTACACTCCCTTGTTGAAATACTTAAGAAACGAAAACAGAAGTTATTCTGTTCCTTTATAGATTTTTCACAATGTTTTGATAAAATATGGCGTTTCGGTTTATGGCACAAGCTTTTGCAAAATGTTATTAATGGTAAGTTGTTCCAGGTTATATATAATATGTATCAGAATATAAAATCATGTGTAACCCATAATGGTAACCAATCGCCATTCTTATCAGAAATCGGTGTCCGGCAGGGTGAAAACTTAAGCCCGATCCTCTTCTCTTTATATTTAAACGACCTACAGTCACATCTGGAAGCAAACGGTGCCGTTGGCATACAGCTTGAGGACACGTTCAGTGATGAAACTTGGCTTAAACTACTACTTCTGCTTTACGCAGACGACACCGTCATTGTTTCCAATAACCCTGTCGACTTTCAAAACTGCCTGAATCATTTTAATAATTACTGTGCCCAATGGAAATTAGTAGTAAACCCTAATAAAACAAAAGTAATTGTTTTTGGAGCTAGGAACCTTAATAACTTTGACTTTAAATTAGGTGACCAAGGTCTTGAAATCACAGACAATTATCACTACCTTGGTGTTACACTCTCTAGTAATGGATCTTTTTTGAAGGCTAGAAAACATGTTACCCAGCAGGCAAATAAAGCAATGCACTTACTTTTTACTAAGTCTAATAATGCAGACTTACCGCCAGATTTAATTATTAAACTATTCGATCACACTGTAGTACCCATACTAACATATGGATAAGAGGTATTTGGCTACGAAAATCTAGATTTACAAGAAAAAGTGCATAATTCATTTCTCAGGCGAATAACCAACGCCCGAAAAAGTACACCTAGGTATATGTTATTTGGAGAACTTGGTAGATACCCTATATCTATCATTGCACATACAAAAATGATATCTTTTTGGACGAGGATATTACTTGGAAAAGAAAACAAGTTGTCATTATTGATATATAGGTACATGATTAATCAACCTGATACAAATTTCCGATGGATCAGTAAAATAAAAGAAATCCTAAATTCTGTAGGTAGACCTGATCTTTGGCTTAACCAAACTACCTTAATTAATAAAAGTACTCATAAGCATATACAGAAAATATTAATAGACCAATATAAGCAGCATTGGCATAGCCAAATGCAACTATCAAACAAGGGTAACATTTATAATTCTTTTAAACAGGCATTAGAATATGAAAAATATTTCAACATTATCACTAAACAAGACTATTTGACACTCTTCAGATATCGTACCTGTAACAATCACCTTCCTCTGGAAACATCCAGATGGGGAGGAACAGCCTTCCTAGATAGTATTTGTAGGTTATGTAATAACGGGGAAGTTGGCTCTGAGCAACACTATCTGCTTAAATGCGACTACTTTACACAAGATCGGAATACCTATCTGCACGACTTTGTGTTGTCAGACAACATACATTGTTTCTCCAAGATATTAAATACATCATCTGAAACTGCCCTGGTAAATCTTAGTAAATTTACTCGTATTATCATGTCTAAATTTTGTTAGTAATTTTTTAAAGCTTCGCAAGTTGGACATATTACGATATTTGATAGGTATTGCATTAATTATTCAAATCTTATTACATATACTTACCACTTTATGGTTCGCAAAAATTGATAATCCATAACGAAAGTATAATTAACCCTACTGAAATTCATCATTAGATTCATATTGTGATATTTTAAAACGCCTGATACATATACTCTTGCCGAATAGTATACAAAACCTCATTATATTCCACAAACGGGAAGAAAATCCAACAAAAGCTATAATCACAAAACTATAGATACATTTTATCCCGTACTCTATGACCGTGGGAAAAATATTAGACTCATTACGAGACCAATTTACCCAACTCATAAATACTAATCCGCACGATGGGATTATGTTGTCTACTACGTGAGTCAGTATGATAGTAAAATTATTTTCATTCATTACACGTCACCAGGCCAATAACAATCGATTGACCTTTCATCCCAAAATGACAAACAATCCGACAGAGAATAAGTATATTAACTATTATATCCCACACTCTTTAAATATTATATTTGTCTTTCGTTTTATACCATTTAGACGTAATAGTGGAACTATGTCGTGAATAATATTGTATTTGTATGTAAAATTTGGATACATGAAGAAGAATCCCCCAGCATATTTCTATACATTATTATGCATGATATGATTGTTTATACAACTGCTTTCATTTCAGGTCATTCCCGGAAGCACCACGTGGCTAAATATGTGTTTCTGTTATATACCCTCATGTTGTACACATGTACCTGAGAGAATAAAAGTATATGTCTGTCTGTCTGTCAGCATAGGATTAATGGCATTTGTCAGAATTAACTGGTCGTATTACGGAATAACGGGGTGGTCTGGTTATCTGGGTCAACGACCATTGACATATATAGTGAAATATTCCGTTCTGAAAAAATTGTTCGCAATAGCGGGGTGGTCTCGAAATCGGGGTGGTCGCATAGAGGGTTTTTACTGTACTGTACATTATGAATGAATACATATGTTTAAACCAACTGACAGTTGTAAGCTTTCGATTAAATCCATGTTCATTCTGTATACAATAGATATGTACTGTACATTATGAATGAATAAATATGTTTAAACCAATTGACAGTTATAAGCTTTCGATTAAATCCATTTTCATTCTGTTTACAATAGATATGTACTGTACATTATGAATGAATAAATATGTTTAAACCAACTGATGAAATGAACATTGGGAAAATTAGGTAAAGTACCTATATTTATAAACGCATGAACGCAACATCGTCAGGGAATCTTGATCGAAGCTGTTAGGCAATACTATTCGATTATGAAGAAGAAGAAGAATGCTTTAATAACTTAAACTGTACTGTTTTTCTTGGACGTAGTTGGGGGTATTGGGGGGGTGGGTGTATTTAGTGCCTAACTGTACTGCACACTGTATTAGTACATCGAGTATTGTAGTTCACTAGATATTATAATATAACAGTAATTACATGAACCCAAACACATGTACGGTTTACCATACCAATTACGGAGACTAATAATGGGGTATCTCATAATGGGGCCCGAAACAACCCCCCACCTACCAAAAAACAATACTACACACCGTCAGTTATTATACACCATTTTCAGTTTAGACACATGTTATTTCCAAATAGTATACAGTTTGTACAATGCATATAATACACAAATTAGTATACATGGGAAATATTAGGTCGTTTACCTCAAATCACCTTCCCCTCTTCGCTGGAGGTTCGAATCCCACGTGACGATTATTTTCAAAGTGAGGAAGATATCCAGCTGGTTTTCCGGAAGTTCGGTGGTTCTACACGGGTGTATATCCGGTAATCTCGAAGTCGGATCAAAGTCCCGTTTCAGACGCTATCATTTTACATATAAAGCATTCTTCTTCTTCTTCATATAACTGGCTCCGTTTATATCGAATTTCGTTATGTCTAACTTCGGTTATGTCGAAGTATTTTGTTCGGTTCGGCGGAATTCGACATAACGGATGTAGACTGTACATGGTAGAAAATAAATATGTTTAAACGAATACATAATTCATACATGTATCCTTTTTAAGTTTTGATCGTTCGTTGTCGTTTCACTTTTCTCCTTCGCCGCCCATCAGTAGAGAATACTTTATTAAAGCAAAACTATACTAGAGGACATAGATAACGCACACTTCGGATAAGTGTGTTTTACATGAAAAACAATAACTATATTTATATCCTGCTTGTACTCTAGCATAGGATGTGATAGGCTCAGTGGAACTCTGATGGGAGAATGAAACAATAAAACCTGAATGGTTGGTATGTCCTGCTCGTACTCTAGCATAGGATGTGATAGGCTCAGTGGAACTCTGATGGGAGAATGAAACAATAAAACCTGAATGGTTGGTATGTCCTGCTCGTACTCTAGTATAGGATGTGATAGGCTCAGTGGAACTCTGATGGGAGAATGAAACAATAAAACCTGAATGGTTGGTATGTCCTGCTCTAGTTGTGATACTAGTGGATGTGGTTTTGTCGTAGTCTAGAATAGGATGTGATAGGCTCAGTGGAACTCTAATGGGAGAATGAAACAATAACACCTGAATGGTTGGTATGTCCTGCTCGTACTCTAGCATAGGATGTGATAGGCTCAGTGGAACTCTGATGGGAGAATGAAACAATAAAACTGAATGGTTGGTTTATGTCCTGCTCGTAGTCTAGCATAGGATGTGATAGGCTCAGTGGAACTCTGATGGGAGAATGAAACAATAACACCTGAATGGTTGGTATGTCCTGCTCGTACTCTAGCATAGGATGTGATAGGCTCAGTGGAACTCTGATGGGAGAATGAAACAATAACACCTGAATGGTTGGTTTGTCCTGCTCGTAGTCTAGCATAGGATGTGATAGGCTCAGTGGAACTCTGATGGGAGAATGAAACAATAACACCTGAATGGTTGGTATGTCCTGCTCGTACTCTAGCATAGTATGTGATAGGCTCAGTGGAACTCTGATGGGAGAATGAAACAATAACACCTGAATGGTTGGTATGTCCTGCTCGTAGTCTAGCATAGGATGTGATAGGCTCAGTGGAACTCTGATGGGAGAATGAAACAATAAAACCTGAATGGTTGGTATGTCCTGCTCGTACTCTAGCATAGGATGTGATAGGCTCAGTGGAACTCTGATGGGAGAATGAAACAATAACACCTGAATGGTTCGTTTGTCCTGCTCGTAGTCTAGCATAGGATGTGATAGGCTCAGTGGAACTCTGATGGGAGAATGAAACAATAACACCTGAATGGTTGGTATGTCCTGCTCGTACTCTAGCATAGGATGTGATAGGCTCAGTGGAACTCTGATGGGAGAATGAAACAATAACACCTGAATGGTTGGTTTGTCCTGCTCGTACTCTAGCATAGGATGTGATAGGCTCTGTGTAACTCTGATGGGAGAATGAAACAATAACACCTAACTGGTTGGTTTATGTCCTGCTCGTACTCTAGCATAGGATGTGATAGGCTCAGTGGAACTCTGATGGGAGAATGAACCAATAAAACCTGAATGGTTGGTAAATCCTGTTCGTACTCTAGCATAGGATGTGATAGGCTCAGTGGAACTCTGATGGGAGAATGAAACACTAACACCTGAGTGGTTGGTATGTCCTGCTCGTAGTCTAGCATAGGATGTGATAGGCTCAGTGGTTCTCTGATGGGAGAATGAAACAATAACACCTGAATGGCTGGTAAAGGACATTTTTATTTAAAAATGTCAGAAAAACATATATATATATATATATATATATATATATATATATTTACACCAGTAGTTCTAACAATTAGTAAGTACGGAGCATACTAAACTAACTACCGCTAGTGATTTGCCCAAGGCTAATGAAGATTGTTTCAGATAACCGTATGGTTTATACAAATTTAGTTTAGCTCGATTGCGAAACAAGTTCTTATAACTTATATTAATCACTCTCGAGACCTCATTCCTGATGGAATCCATCGCCACGAGGGAGAGAGAAGATGCAACGAATAACGATAACCATATCTGGGCAAACCAAAACCGCCAACTATATAAATATATTGTTTTGAAATATTTATTAGTTGTTCATAACTTTGATGGAATCCTTCGTATTTCGTTTTCATGTAATACTAATCATATAATGTACGTGTGCGTTTTCTATGTCCTCTAGTATATATATTATATATATATATATGTTACGTGCTATTGATTTCTGTACCCTATATTTACTTCACATGTTGTATTCTCAATAAAGCCAGGTTCAAAATATCCTCTTTAAGTATAAACATTATTTAATATACAACGATTGCGAAATAAGCTTTAACAACTTATATGAATCACTCTCGATGGCGCGGAAGAAAGCGTAAATGTGACCATTCGTGTGTGGTGGGGGGGGGGGGCGGGGTACCCCGATAAGACCCAGCTGTCCGATCTGGCGACCACCGTACCATCTCATATACTTCCCTGTCCGAGGATCGAACCCGGGTTGCCTTGGTGAGAAGCGAGCGTGTTAACCACTGTAAATTAAAATGTGTTTAGTCCAGATTTGCGACTTGCCGTGTGTAATCAGAAACTCAATACCGCCCAATTAATAGTCTCGGTGTTAAAATATATTTATTTGACTGGCCAGGCAAAATATATCGACGCCTGTTCCCAGGCTACAATGATACAGAAAGACCCATTCCAGAGTCTCCTCTGGGTGTTTTACGTGCACGATGTAAAGCACCAACACGAGACCTCGGTTTACAGTCCCATCTGAAAGACTTAATGTTATTTGGGTCAGACGGGGGATCGAACCTGCGATCCATGGATAACCAGTCCAACGTGTTAACCACATGACTACATACCCGCCTGTCACACTCATTGGTGGAGCCTCCGTGGTGTAATGGATGCCGTGTTTGCCGCATAACCAAAAGGTTGTAACACTCATTGGTGGAGCCTCCGTGGTGTAGTGGATGCCGTGTTTGCCTCGTAACGGAGAGGTTGTAACACTCATTGGTTGAGCCTCCGTGGTGTACTGGATGCCGTGTCTGCCTCGTAACGGAGAGGTTGTAACACTCATTGGTGGAGCTCCGTAGTGTAATGGATGCCGTGTTTGCCTCATGACCAAAAGGTTGTAACACTCATTGGTGGAGCCTCCGTGGTGTAATGGATGCCGTGTCTACCTCGTAACCGAAACGTGGTAACACTCATTGGTGGAGCCTCCGTGGTGTAATGGATGCCGTGTTTTCCTCGTAACGGAGATGTTGTAACACTCATTGGTGGAGCCTCCGTGGTGTAATGGATGCCGTGTCTACCTCGTAACGGAGAGGTTGTAACACTCATTGGTGGAGCCTCCGTGGTGTAATGGATGTCGTGTTTGCCGAATAACCAAAAGGTTGTAACACTCATTGGTGGAGCCTCCGTGGTGTTATGGATGCCGTGTTTGCCTCGTAACGGAGAGGTTGTAACACTCATTGGTTGCGCCTCCGTGGTGTAATGGATGCCGTGTTTTCCTCGTAACGGAGAGGTTGTAACAATCATTGGTTGAGCCTCCGTGGTGTAATGGATGCCGTGGCTACCTCGTAACCGAAAAGTTGTAACACCCATTGGTGGGGCCTCCGTGGTATAATGGATGCCGTGTTTCACGGTGTTTGCCTCGTAAAGGAGAGGTTTTAACACTCATTGGTGGAGCCTCCGTGGTGTAATGGATGCCGTGTTTGCCTCGTAACGGAGAGGTTGTAACACTCATTGGTGGAGCCTCCGTGGTGTAATGGATGCCGTGTCTACCTCGTAACGGAGAGGTTGTAACACTCATTGGTGGAGCCTCCGTGGTGTAATGGATGCCGTGTTTGCCTCATAACCAAAAGGTTGCAACACTCATTGGTGGAGCCTCCGTGGTGTAATGGATGCCGTGTTTGCCTCGTAACGGAGAGGTTGTAACACTCATTGGTTGGGCCTCCGTGGTGTAATGGATGCCGTGTCTACCTCGTAACGGAGAGGTTGTAACACTCATTGGTGGAGCCTCCGTGGTGTAATGGATGCCGTGTCTACCTCGTAACGGAGAGGTTGTAACACTCATTGGTGGAGCCTCCGTGGTGTAATGGATGCCGTGTTTGCCTCATAACCAAAAGGTTGCAACACTCATTGGTGGAGCCTCCGTGGTGTAATGGATGCCGTGTTTGCCTCGTAACGGAGAGGTTGTAACACTCATTGGTTGGGCCTCCGTGGTGTAATGGATGCCGTGTCTACCTCGTAACGGAGAGGTTGTAACACTCATTGGTGGAGCCTCCGTGGTGTAATGGATGCCGTGTCTACCTCGTAACGGAGAGGTTGTAACACTCATTGGTGGAGCCTCCGTGGTGTAATGGCTGCTGTGTTTGCCTCGTAACGGAGAGGTTGTAACACTCATTGGTGGAGCCTCCGTGGTGTAATGGATGCTGTGTCTGCCTCGTAACGGAGAGGTTGTAACACTCATTGGTGGAGCCTCCGTGGTGTAATGGATGCCGTGTCTACCTCGTAACGGAGAGGTTGTAACACTCATTGGTGGAGCCTCCGTGGTGTAAAGGATGCCGTGTCTACCTCGTAACGGAGAGGTTGTAACACCCATTGGTGGAGCCTCCGTGGTGTAATGGATGCCATGTTTGCCTCGTAACGGAGACGTTGTAATACTCATTGGTGGAGCCTCCGTGGTATAATGGATGCCGTGTCTACCTCGTAACGGAGAGGTTGTAACACTCATTGGTGGAGCCTCCGTGGTGTAATGGATGCCGTGTCTGACTCGTAACGGAGTGGTTGTAACACTCATTGGTGGAGCCTCCGTGGTGTAATGGATGCCGTGTCTGACTCGTAACGGAGAGGTTGTAACACTCATTGGTGGAGCCTCCGTGGTGTAATGGATGCCGTGTCTACCTCGTAACGGAGAGGTTGTAACACTCATTGGTGGAGCCTCCGTGGTGTAATGGATGCTGTGTCTGTCTCGTAACCAAAAGGTTGTAACACTCATTGGTGGAGCCTCCGTGGTGTAATGGATGCCGTGTCTACCTCGTAACGGAGAGGTTGTAACACTCATTGGTGGAGCCACCGTGGTGTAATGGATGCCGTGACTGCCTCGTAACGGAGAGGTTGCAACACTCATTGGTGGAGCCTCCGTGGTGTAATGGATGCCATGACTGCCTCGTAATGGAGAGGTTGCAACACTCATTGGTGGATCCTCCGTGGTGTAATGGATGCCGTGTTTGTCTCGTAACAAAGAGGTTGTAACACCCATTGGTGGAGCCTCCGTGGTGTAATGCATGTTGTGTTTGCCTCGTAACGGAGAGGTTGCAACACTCATTGGTGGAGCTTCCGTGGTGTAATGGATGGAGTATTTGCCTCGTAACGGAGAGGTTGTAACACTCATTGGTGGAGCCTCCGTGGTGTAATGGATGCCGTGTCTGCCTCGTAATGGAGAGGTTGTAACACTCAATGGTGGAGCCTCCGTGGTGTAATGGATGCCGTGTTTGCCTCGTAACGGAGAGGTTGTAACACTCATTGGTGGAGCCTCCGTGGTGTAATGGATGCTGTGTCTGTCTCATAACCAAAAGGTTGTAACACTCATTGGTGGAGCCTCCGTGGTGTAATGGATGCCGTGTTTGCCTCGTAACAGAGAGGTTGTAACACTCATTGGTGGAGCCTCCGTGGTGTAATGGATGCCGTGTCTGCCTCGTAACGGAGATGTTGTAACACTCATTGGTGGAGCCTCCGTGGTGTAATGGATGCCGTGTTTGCCTCATAACGGAGAGGTTGTAACACTCATTGGTGGAGCATCCGTGGTGTAATGGATGCCGTGTCTACCTCGTAACGGAGAGGTTGTAACACTCATTGGTGGAGCCTCCGTGGTGTAATGGATTATGTGTTTGCCTCGTAACGGAGAGGTTGTAACACTCATTGGTGGAGCCTCCGTGGTATAATCGATGCTGTGTTTGCCTCGTAACGGAGAGGTTGTAACACTCATTGGTGGAGCCTCCGTGGTGTAATGGATGCCGTGTCTACCTCGTAACGGAGAGGTTGTAACACTCATTGGTTGGGCCTCCGTGGTGTAATGGATGCCGTGTTTTCCTCGTAACCAAAAGGTTGTAACACTCATTGGTGAAGCCTCCGTGGTGTAATGGATGCCGTGTTTGCCTCATAACCAAAAGGTTGTAACACTCATTGGTGGAGCCTCCGTGGTGTAATGGATGCCGTGTTTGCCTCATAACCAAAAGGTTGTAACACCCATTGTTGGAGCCTCCGTGGTGTAATGGATGCCGTGGCTGCCTCGTAACGGAGAGGTTGTAACACCCATTGGTGGAGCCTCCGTGGTGTAATGGATGAATGTCTTTCTCGTAACGGAGAGGTTGTAATACTCATTGGTGGAGCCTCCGTGGTGTAATGGATGCCGTGTCTACCTCGTAACGGAGAGGTTGTAACACTCATTGGTGGAGCCTCCGTGGTGTAATGGATGCCGTGTCTACCTCGTAACGGAGATGTTGTAACACTCATTGGTGGAGCCTCCGTGGTGTAATGGATGCCGTGACTGCCTCGTAACGGAGAGGTTGTAACACTCATTGGTGGAGCCTCCGTGGTGTAATGGATGCCGTGACTGCCTCGTAACGGAGATGTTGTAACACTCATTGGTGGAGCCTCCGTGGTGTAATGGATGCCGTGTTTGCCTCGTAACGGAGAGGTTGTAACACTCATTGGTGGAGCCTCCGTGGTGTAATGGATGCTGTGACTGCCTCGTAACGGAGAGGTTGTAACACTCATTGGTGGAGCCTCCGTGGTGTAATGGATGCCGTGTTTGCCTCGTAAAGGGGAGGTTGTAACACTCATTGGTGGAGCCTCCGTGGTGTAATGGATGCCGTGTTTGCCTCGTAACCAAAAGTTTGTAAAACCCATTGGTGGAGCCTCCGTGGTGTAATGGATGCCGTGTTTGCCTCATAACCAAAAGGTTGTAACACTCATTGGTGGAGCCTCCGTGGTGTAATGGATGCTGTGACTGCCTCGTAACGGAGAGGTTGTAACACTCATTGGTGGAGCCTCCGTGGTGTAATGGATGCCGTGTTTGCCTCGTAAAGGGGAGGTTGTAACACTCATTGGTGGAGCCTCCGTGGTGTAATGGATGCCGTGTTTGCCTCGTAACCAAAAGTTTGTAAAACCCATTGGTGGAGCCTCCGTGGTGTAATGGATGCCGTGTTTGCCTCATAACCAAAAGGTTGTAACACTCATTGGAGGAGCCTCCCTGGTGTAATGGATGCCGTGTTTGCCTCGTAACCAAAAGTTTGTAAAACCCATTGGTGGAGCCTCCGTGGTGTAATGGATGCCGTGTTTGCCTCATAACCAAAAGGTTGTAACACTCATTGGTGGAGCCTCCGTGGTGTAATGGATGCCGTGTTTGCCTCATAACCAAAAGGTTGTAACACTCATTGGTTCAGCCTCCGTGGTGTAATGGATGCCGTGTCTGACTCGTAACGGAGAGGTTGTAACACCCATTGGTGGAGCCTCCGTGGTGTAATGGATGCCGTGTCTACCTCGTAACGGAGAGGTTGTAACACCCATTGTTGGAGCCTCCGTGGTGTAATGGATGCCGTGTCTACCTCGTAACGGAGAGGTTGTAACACTCATTGGTGGAGCCTCCGTGGTGTAATGGATGCCGTGTCTGCCTCGTAACGGAGAGGTTGTAACACTCATTGGTGGAGCCTCCGTGGTGTAATGGATGCCGTGTCTGCCTCGTAACCAAGCGGTTGTAACACTCATTGGTGGAGCCTCCGTGGTGTAATGGATGCCGTGTTTGCCTCGTAACGGAGAGGTTGTAACACTCATTGGATGAGACTCCGTGGTGTAATGGATGTCGTGTTTACCTCGTAACGGAGAGGTTGTAACACTCATTGGAGGAGCCTCTGTGGTGTAAAGGATGCCGTGTTTGTCTCGTAACGGAGAGGTTGTAACACTCATTGGTGGAGCCTCTGTGGTGTACTGGATGCCGTGTCTACCTCGTAACGGAGAGGTTGTAACACCCATTGGATGAGACTCCGTGGTGTAATGGATGTCGTGTTTGCCTCGTAACGGAGAGGTTGTAACACTCATTGGATGAGACTCCGTGGTGTAATGGATGCCGTGTTTACCTCGTAACGGAGAGGTTGTAACACTCATTGGATGAGACTCCGTGGTGTAATGGATGTCGTGTTTGCCTCGTAACGGAGAGGTTGTAACACTCATTTGAGGAGCCTCCGTGGTGTAAAGGATGCCGTGTTTGTCTCGTAACGGAGAGGTTGTAACACCCATTGGTGAAGCCTCCGTCGTGTAATGGATGCCGTGGCTGCCTCGTAACGGAGAGGTTGTAACACTCATTGGTGGAGCCTCCCTGGTGTAATGGATGCCGAGGCTGCCTCGTAACGGAGAGGTTGTAACACTCATTGGATGAGACTCCGTGGTGTAATGGATGTCGTGTTTGCCTCGTAACGGAGAGGTTGTAACACTCATTGGAGGAGCCTCGAGCCTCCGTGGTGTAATGGATGCCGTGTCTACCTCGTAACGGAGAGGTTGTAACACTCATTGGTGGAGCCTCCGTGGTGTAATGGATGCCGTGTCTACCTCGTAACGGAGAGGTTGTAACACTCATTGGATGAGACTCCGTGGTGTAATGGATGTCGTGTTTGCCTCGTAACGGAGAGGTTGTAACACTCATTGGATGAGACTCCGTGGTGTAATGGATGCCGTGTTTACCTTGTAACGGAGAGGTTGTAACACTCATTGGATGAGACTCCGTGGTGTAATGGATGTCGTGTTTGCCTCGTAACGGAGAGGTTGTAACACCCATTGGTGAAGCCTCCGTCGTGTAATGGATGCCGTGGCTGCCTCGTAACGGAGAGGTTGTAACACTCATTGGAGGAGCCTCCCTGGTGTAATGGATACCGTGGCTGCCTCGTAACAGAGAGGTTGTAACACTCATTGGTGGAGCCTCCGTGGTGTAATGGATGCCGAGGCTGCCTCGTAACGGAGAGGTTGTAACACTCATTGGTGGAGCCTCCGTGGTGTAATGGATGCCGTGTTAACCTCGTAACGGAGAGGTTGAACACTCATTGGAGGATCCTCCCTGGTGTAATGGATGCCGTGTCAACCTCGTAACAGAGAGGTTGTAACACTCATTGGTGGAGCCTCCGTGGTGTAATGGATGCCGTGTCTACCTCGTAACGGAGAGGTTGTAACACTCATTAGAGTACCCTCCGTGGTGTAATGGATGCCATGTTTGCCTCTTAACCAAAAGATTGTCAGTTCGAGCCCCTCATGACGATGGATTCCATGTCTGTAGAGCGATTAAGCTAATGTTGTCAGAACCAGTTTCGCAAAATCACTAACATAATTTTGCATAATCTCATTGACTATCATAACAGATGTATTCCTGGGTATCCCGTGCACAATGTGGTCGAGTAACAAACACGTGCATAGTATCTTACTGTATTCATTTAATGACTAGAAACACAAGCACACAAAAGTATAAAAATAAAAAACTCTAAACGAAACATTCACATACGAGGTTAAAGCGACATTACATTGCAAAAAGCCCAAGAGATACTTTTTACGCATAAATAGCATTGTTACTACAAATTCTTCCGAAATAATTCGAACACTAACTTTCTATACATAAACAGTGAATTTGTTGTATGCAAACTCTTAAAAGTGAAAGTAGGATTTCGTATAGCGGTCAGCTAAACATTGATGATTATTTACTATTGGAGTCTATACCAAACGCGTGCTACAGTCGTTTATAGATATTTTAAACCGTATTAGGCGTACAATGAATATGCACAGGCAACACAGGGTGAGATATAACGGTACATCTGTACCATACATCGTGTTAGTCATGATACACACACATTACGCATGGATGTTGACACTATTTACATTGGTTTGCTATGTTTATTAATTGAAATACTCCGCTTTTGATGAACATATTTGGAAAACAATTTCACCGATGTAGTGTCGCTTTAATATACTTTATCACATAATCGAGTATGTAACAACAACGTTTTAAACCCGCATTCAGCATGTTACATGAGCTATGTTAACCTTTTCCCCCATAGAAGCACCTCTTGACGCCATTGCAAATACGACATATATTGACAATGTAGTAGCCAAACCAAAGTTCATAATAAAGGCCAGAATCTCATGTAGTCCAAGTAATATATATGGAGGTGTGATAGATATGGCCACTACTTATCCACTGCATGATAGCTAAATGACTGTCGTTTGTTTGGAGATATAATAGTATATTAACCTAAATCTCTATGAAGGAAAGGGTTAATTAATAATTTGAATAAAGTTTAGCATGTTCTTATATAGAATTCTTCATTTATTATATATAGTAGCATAGGTATTAATTTGGTGTACTAACTTAAGTCTCATCGGGAATGGTAGCGTGTACAGTGGACGATAACAATAACTGATTGAGTCGTCGCCAAATTTACAGGAAGAAGTTTGACGTAGGGCATAAAACAGAAAGTAGATTAATTGTGAACATTTCTGTGTTTGAGATATTTTGAGTTTCTCACCGAATTATACCAAATATTCGAATATCTTCCCGACCGAATATTCGAATACCTAGATCGCTATTCGTTGCCATCCCTAGTTAATTTACTTTTAAAGTCAACGTCAAGTAAAACACATTTAAATATAATTTTTAAAAAGAAGTCTAAATTGTATATAACAAATGAAGTCACAAATTATTGTTTCTGGCATTCAGGCTTGGGTGGCACATATGGTAGATAATCTGTGTCGTGTTCTTCAAACGTCCATCTATCACCCTGTAACATATATACCAATAGATAAAATCACATTATACTACAAAAGTGCAATTAAAACAACAATTACTTTTAATTTAGCAGATACCGCCTTCGTGGTCGAGTGGTTAAGGTCGCTGACTTGCATACCACTGTAACCTATCATCTATAATGGTCACGGGTTCGAGCCCCGCTCAGACCGCGTCTCATTTATATGAAACAGTTGGCAGTTTCTTACGGAGGTTGGTGCACCAAGTACTGGCTAACCGCTGGAGCCTGCCCAGGAAAGGTGTTGTTAGGTAAACTGCCCGTCGCTCAAATGGGAAACCGGTAGCGAGTTTAATAAACTTAAATAAATTAAAAAAATTAGCAATCAAATGAGTCCAGGTTGTGGGCGTGGTGACCCAAATTACGAGCAGAGAGGATCGGTCGTCCAGTGGTAACACATTGGACTCTTTAACCCATGGACCGTAGGTTCGATCTCAACTCTACACATACATATATTACAATTCCTAGTATTCCAGAAAAGTCTTTAATCCAATCCAATTTATTTATGTAAGTCTTGATAGCGCAGTGGATAAGCGTTCGCTTCAGGTGCGAAAGTTCCGGAGTTCGAGCCCCGCTGGAGCCGTTACGATTGTGCCCTTATGCAAGGCATTTAAATTCCACGTTGCCTCTCCTCTCTCTCTCTCGTGGCGATGGATTCCATCAGGAATGAGGCCTCGAGAGTGTTTAATATAAGTTGTAAGAACTTGTTTCGCAGTCGAGCTAAAATAAATGTGTATAAACTAAAACACTATAAATTAATGAGAAACGCTCACGTTATACGGATTTCTGTTGTCATGCGCATTAAGTACACACGAATGTATCTGTTCAGCCTGCTGAACTTTCTGTCGGAAGCTCTCCCTCTCTGTGCTGTTCGTCCAATCAATAGCAGTCTTCATAAATGACCGGAAATGACCTGGTCCGTCGACTGCAAGGAATATAAGGAATATATTTCATTGTATTAAAATACTTAGTATCGTTCGTAGTGTAATGTTTACATTGTTCTCGGGTACGAGGGTTGCTAGTTTGAGCACCGTCAGAGCCACTGTGACAGTGTTTATTAGGCTTGAACTTGATATTGTATCCATAAGGACCAAAGACACAGAACCCTGTACCTATATCTCTCTCTCTCTATATATATATATATATATATACTGTCTACCATACCCCACCCATCACTCCAAACAATATATATATATATACTGTCTACCATACCCCACCCATCACTCCAAACAATATATATATATTGGTGGGGTATGGTAGACAGTATATATATATATATATATTAGAGAGAGAGAGAGAGATATATATATATATATATATATTGTTTGGAGTGATGGGTGGGGTATGGTAGACAGTGTATTCATGTAGTCTATATACAATACAATAGTGATGGGTGGGGTATGGTAGACAGTGTATTCATGTAGTCTATATGCAATACAATATAGTGATGGGTGGGGTATGGTAGACAGTGTATTCATGTAGTCTATATACAATACAATATAGTGATGGGTGGGGTATGGTAGACAGTGTTTCATGTAGTCTATATACAATACAATATAGTGATGGGTGGGGTATGGTAGACAGTGTATTCATGTAGTCTATATACAATACAATATATGGTAGACAGTGTATTCATGTAGTCTATATACAATACAATATATATTGTATTGTATATAGACTACATGAATACACTGTCTACCATACCCCACCCATCACTATATTGTATTGTATATAGACTACATGAATACACTGTCTACCATACTCCACCCATCACTCCAAACAAGAACATGCTAGCTGACACCGTGTGACCGCCAAACAACTCTGCTTGTTAGTTACAGGCAACTGACACTTACCTCATGCAGTTTGTGATATCGAATGTCTCCCGTCTAAATAACAGATAATCGAATTTTTCAAGAACATACTTCTGTCGCTGACGCCATTCCGCGCGTCATCAATATGTGTGCACTATACAAGCCGGGGTACATGGTTCTGGGTGCCTACGCATGTTTTTTGGTGTATTACGGATATCAATCTCAAGTTCCTGTTCATTAAGCAATGCCATTAGATCAACATCGCCTCTTCTCTCTCCCTCGCGGAGATGGGTTCCATCAGGAATGAGGTGTGGTCAGCAATTAATCTGATGATGTTAATGATATGATTTCTCATATTACACATCTCGCAAGAGGAAATTTGTACAGTAATACAAATAATAGCTACCGATGACGTATGGCTAACTGTATCTGGGTTTTTTTTTATCAGAGTTATTCCCTATATCATCATTTCTTTTGTTTATTAGCCAAGTTTGACATTTTGAAACCCCGAAATGAAAACGAGGCACAATGTGGTATCCCGTTCTAAATACATTCGGATACAATCAATTAAACGATACGTTTGGGGAGTCTACAACCCCACCCACATATAATTGTATGCTTAGGCCTACTCCATGAGTACGGAGGTTGGTGCACCAAGTAGGCCTACTGGTTAACCGCTGGAGCCTGCTCAGGAAAGGTGTTGTTAGGTAAACTGCCCGTCGCTCAAATTGGGAAACCGGTAGCGACGTTAAATAAACTTAAAATAAAATAAATCCTCCATGAGTTTTGGAACGTTGTGTTGAAAATGGCGTTCATATTCGGTACGGTTTCACACAACATGAATTCTACACCCCCACCCCCATATAAATATATACTTACTCCATGGGTTTTGGAACGTTGTGTTGAAAATGGCGTTCATATTCGGTACGGATTCACACAGCATGATACTGGTTTTGGGATAGTAGTACATAATGGATTCACACATCTCCTCTCGTGTCGACAAGCCTCCCTGTATAGTATAATCAACATTGTATTAGTGTACACGGAAACTGCACGCTATCATTCCACACACATATTTGATATTGATATATTGACTGTACGATTAGCTGCTCACCAATGCAACCCGGGTTCGATCCTCAGACCGGGAAGTATGTGAGATGGTAGGGTGGTCGCCAAACCGGACATGTGGGTTTTCTCTGCGTACTCCGATTTCCTCCCACTCGAATGACAACAAATACACTGCCACCAGCGCCAACAAAAGTGATTAATATGAGTTGCTACAGTTTGTTTCGCAATCGTTGTAAAATAAATCAAATGTATACTAACATATTGATACCGTCATTTGTCTATTCTATTGCGCTACTATCTGTGTGTGTGTGTTTTACGTTTATTTATCTTCGCTACCGGTTGCCCATATGAGCGACGCCTCCTGAAGAGATTAGTCATTTTAGATTTTGGAGGATAGTGAAATGATACAGACAGAGACCCATTACAGAGTCTCCTCTGGTTCTTTTACGTGCACGGTGTAAAGCACCGACACGAAACCCTTGGTTTAACGTCCCATCTGAAAGACTGTTAAGTTTATTAGGGTCAGACGAGGGATCGAACCTGCGCTCCATGGATTACTAGTCCAGTGTGTTACCACTGGACTACAGATCCGTCCGTATCTGGAATGTGTTGCCAAATAATATTAAAAATGATTCGTCAGTCATGCAATTTGTTATTTTGCTTAATAATTTTGAGCAGGTTACAGGGAAAAAAGTAAAAAAAGTTGCAAGGTCACATTTATAATTAATTACAGTACTACATAATATATTTTGCAGTTCAGGTAACTAGGCACTTTCTTAATGTCGATCTGACGCTCAATAAATAATATATTGTTTTTTTTTCTTTCTTTTTTTAAATTTTTTAAATTTATTTTACAACGATTGCGAAGCAAGTTTTAACAACTTATATTAATCACTCTCGTTGGCGCGGATGAAAGCGTACATGTTGTCATTCGTGTGGGAGGAAACCGGAGTACCCGGAGAAAACCCACCTGTCCGATCTGGCGACCACCGTACCATCTCACATTTTCAGTTGTTCAGTTTGTGTTTTGTAATAAAAATGTCATATATCTTTGATTGAATCATTCGTATTTCGTTTCAATAATAAGCATATAATGTAGGTGTGCGTTTTCTATGTCTATGTCCTCTAGTATACTAGTATTATTGTTAACATAGCTATTTAGTAGATTTGCAGGTACAGTATACTTAATTAACAGTAGATTTTCAAACTCAAATTTCTATTTCTAAATAGTAACTGTTGGTGTAGAAAACGTAAATGACGTCACACAAGTACAGAAATGCTATTAAAATGACGTCACGGTTCCCATCACAAGCTAAACCATGTTTTATTGCAGATTTAAACACGGTAAATTCCTTCTTTGCACATACAGACAAAATACCCAACCATGTTAGTATAGAAAGCTAATACAGCTTAAACTCTTAACCCACTGAAGCTAAATACACTGTCTGAGACTTACAAATGGTGGTTCCGATCTATGGGTGCTGTCATATACACAGTCAATACGCATACTGTCTGAGACTTACAAATGGTGGTTCCGATCTATGGGTGCTGTCATATACACAGTCTATACGCATACTGTCTGAGACTTACAAATGATGGTTCCGATCTATGGGTGCTGTCATATACACAGTCTATACGCATACTGTCTGAGACTTACAAATGATGGTTCCGATCTATGGGTGCTGTCATATACACAGTCTATACGCATACTGTCTGAGACTTACAAATGATGGTTCCGATCTATGGGTGCTGTCATATACACAGTCTATACGCATACTGTCTGAGACTTACAAATGATGGTTCCGATCTATGGGTGCTGTCATATACACAGTCTATACGCATACTGTCTGAGACTTACAAATGATGGTTCCGATCTATGGGTGCTGTCATATACACAGTCTATACGCATACTGTCTGAGACTTACAAATGATGGTTCCGATCTATGGGTGCTGTCATATACACAGTCTATACGCACACTGTCTGAGACTTACAAATGATGGTTCCGATCTATGGGTGCTGTCATATACACAGTCTATACGCATACTGTCGCCCTGAAGTATAGAAATGAATTAATACACATACTGCCGCCCTGAAGTATAGAAATGAATTAATACACATACTGTCGCCCTGAAGTATAGATGAATTAATACACATACTGCCGCCCTGAAGTATAGAAATGAATTAATACACATACTGCCGCCCTAAAGTATAGAAATGAATTAATACACATACTGTCGCCCTGAAGTATAGAAATGAATTAATACACATACTATCGCCCTGAATTATAGAAATGAATTAATACACATATAGCCGCCCTGAACAATAGAAATGAATTAATACACATACTGTCGCCCTGACGTATAGAAATGAATTAATACACATACTGTCGCCCTGGACAACAGAAATGAATTAATACACATATTGCCGCCCTGAACAATAGAAATGAATTAATACACATACTGTCGCCCTGAACAATAGAAATGAATTAATACACATATTGTCGCCCTGAACAATAGAAATGAATTAATACACATACGGTCGCCCTGAACAATAGAAATGAATTAATACACATATTGTCGCCCTGAACAATAGAAATGAATTAATACACATACTGCCGCCCTGGAGTATAGAAATGAATTAATACACATACTGCCGCCCTGGAGTATAGAAATGAATTAATACACATACTGCCGCCCTGGAGTATAGAAATGAATTAATACACATACTGCCGCCCTGAAGTATAGAAATGAATTAATACGCATATTGTCGCCCTAGACAACAGAAATGAATTAATACACATACTGTCGCCCTGAAGTATAGAAATGAATTAATACACATATTGTCGCCCTGGACAACAGAAATGAATGAATACACATATTGTCGCCCTGAACAATAGAAATGAATTAATACACATACTGTCGCCCTGAAGTATAGAAATGAATTAATACACATACTGTCGCCCTGGACAACAGAAATGAATTAATACACATATTGTCGCCCTGAAGTATAGAAATGAATTAATACACATATTGTCGCCCTGAAGTATAGAAATGAATGAATACACATAGTGTCGCCCTGAACAATAGAAATGAATTAATACACATACTGTCGCCCTGAAGTATAGAAATGAATTAATACACATATTGCCGCCCTGAAGTACAGAAATGAATTAATACACATATTGTCGCCCTGGACAACAGAAATGAATTAATACACATACTGTCGTCCTGAACAATGAAATGAATTAATACACATACTGTCGCCCTGAAGCATAGAAATGAATTAATACACATATTGTCGCCCTGAACAATAGAAATGAATTAATACACATACTGTCGCCCTGGACAATAGAAATGAATTAATACACATACTGTCGCCCTGAACAATAGAAATGAATTAATACACATACTGTCGCCCTGAACAATAGAAATGAATTAATACACATATTGCAGCCCTGGACAATAGAAATGAATTAATACACATATAGCCGCCCAGAAGTATAGAAATGAATTAATACACATATTGCCGCTCTGAAGTATAGAAATGAATTAATACACATACTGCCGCCCTGGAGTATAGAAATGAATTAATACACATACTGCCGCCCTGAAGTATAGAAATGAATTAATACACATATTGTCGCCCTAGACAATAGAAATGAATTAATACACATACTGTCGCCCTGAAGTATAGAAATGAAACAACGTAGAAAAGGGTATAAACTTTACCTCCAAGGCAAGTGCACAGCAAGATGCCAGTATGTATTGTTATAAATGTGGTAACTTTGAGAGAATACTATAATATATTGTACAATGATGTGCAGCTAGAAAACCAAATCGCAAGAAGAAAATAATCCGGAAGTGACGTATAGCTCTACCTTTTTGAGAACTACTTCCTCTTTCAGCGATCGAAGTTCTTGGAAATAAAAATCGTAGTGCGGATCATCGTATATAGGTTTTAGTTCAGTGCCATTCCGGAAGTGCCTCGTTTTGATACTGGTCGCGAGCAAATGAGCGTGTTGTAGCACTGCAATGATCTTGATTTCGTCAATGTTTTCTTTGTTCATCACCTGCCAAGGAAACACATTGATTGACAATATTTAACACTGCTTATATGAAAGTAATCAAATGCATGTTGTGTGTGTGGTTTTATTTATTTGAGCGACTGGCAGTTTACATAAAAGCACCTCTCCTGGGCAGGCTACAGTGGCTAACCAGTACTTGGTCACCAACCTCCGTAAGAATCTCCTCTGGTTCTTTTACGTGCACGGTGTAAAGCACCGACACGAGACCTCGGTTTAACGTCCCATCTGAAAGACTGTTAATTTTATTAGGGTCAGACGGGGGATCGAACCTGCGATCCCTGGATTACCAGTCCAGCGTGTTACCACTGGACTACAGATCCGTCTGATCCTCCGTAAGAAACTGCCAACTTTATCATATAAAGAGACGCTTCTCACTAATTCAACCCGGGTTCGATCCTCGGACCGGGAAGTATGTAAGATGGTACGGTTGTCGCCAGTTTTCTCCGGGTACTCCGGTTTCCTCCCACACGAATGACCACAGTTACGTTTTCATCCGCGCCAACGAGAGTGATTAATATAAGATGTTAAAACTTGCTTCGCAATCGTTGTAAAATAAATAAAGTTTAAACTTCAAAGGGACACGGTCTGAGCGGAGCTCGAACCGGTGACCATCAGTGATGATAGGTTACAGTGGTCTACAAGTCAGCGAACCTAACCACTCGACCACAGAGGCGGACAAGACAGTAACGTTCGTATCATTTTCCTTAAAACCTCGGAATATTTAGCAAAACAAATGGTTATATTCCACAAACATTGTCATACATTTAAATTATAAAATTAAACCGATTTTAGCTAGTCAAATATATGATGACACATGTAACACATATAAAATACTCTATCTATTTACACAAGGGAATAGAGTGATGGAACCTATGCTCGGCGTAAATCCTACATATAGAGTAGTGGAACCTATGCTCGGCGTAAATCCTACATATAGAGTAGTGGAACCTATGCTCGGCATAAATCCTACATATAGAGTAGTGGAACCTATGCTCGGCGTAAATCCTACATATAGAGTAGTGGAACCTATGCTCGGCGTAAATCCTACATATCATGACCTATAAAAAAAAGTTAAATGCACTTGCCGTATATTATTATTTTCTTAAGTCGTGAACACAACTTTCATAAAATTGTTGTTGAAAATCGTAGCTTCATTACTTGACCGTGCGCCTCAATACAGCTATCGCAACGGCACCTGTTTCCATGGGGAACTAGATACTTTAGGGCACTTATGCACGGTGTACATGATTTTTTTAATTTATGCATGGATAAATGCTGAATATATTATTTTGACTTAGTAACATCAATAACTAACAATATTACAACTCATAAGAAACTTTTTTCTGGTTATTTGTACATTTTCCCCCAATCCGGATAGCCACCTGAAATGCTCATAAACCGCACATTTCGATGGGAAAATCGTTCCCAACAAGTTGTCTGTTTATATTCGGCTACTGAACCAGTCAGGTGACAGTTGCATTAGGCTACCGGTACGCACAACGGAATGTTATTGAACCATGCTTCACCTCTGTCAGCGAAAATAGGTTAAAACTATTTAAATATTTAAAATACGGATGTAAATGGAAAAAATACGCCGAGCATAGGAATACGCCGAGCATAGGTTCCACCACTCTATGTATTACGTTTGATATGTGAGCTTGTATCAGTACTTATTGCTAAGCGCTGTGTACGCCAGCGTCATGTAATTTCATTAGAATGGCGTCGTAACCACATAATTGTAATGGAAGTCCATGACATCTTTCCAGTTATCAGTTACAAATAAGAAAAACATACATGTATTAATGAATTACTTATTTTAGCTATTTATAGACTTTCTTTTACCCAGCATGCAAATACCGGTAATGAATTACTTATTTTATCTATTTATAGAATTTCTTTTATCCAGCATGCAAATACCGGTAATGAATTACTTATTTTATCTATTTATAGAATTTCTTTTATCCAGCATGCAAATACCGGTAATGAATTACTTATTTTAACTATTTAGCGACTTTCTTTTATCCAGCATGCAAATACCGGTAATGAATTACTTATTTTAACTATTTATAGAATTTCTTTTATCCAGCATGCAAATACCGGTAATGAATTACTTATTTTATCTATTTATAGAATTTCTTTTATCCAGCATGCAAATACCGGTAATGAATTACTTATTTTAACTATTTAGCGACTTTCTTTTATCCAGCATGCAAATACCGGTAATGAATTACTTATTTTACTATTTATAGAATTTCTTTTATCCAGCATGCAAATACCGGTAATGAATTACTTATTTTATCTATTTATAGAATTTCTTTTATCCAGCATGCAAATACCGGTAATGAATTACTTATTTTAACTATTTAGCGACTTTCTTTTATCCAGCATGCAACTACCGGTAATGAATTACTTATTTTAACTATTTATAGCATTTCTTTTACCCAGCATGCACATACCGGTAGTTAATTGCTTACGCAATATCCGTATTGTTACGAGAGTGCGACACGTCATTGCGACGGCGCATGGGAGAGCTATAAGACATATCGACACTCGGATGCGACAACTGCAATTCGACAGAACGTGACAGCGTGACCGCGATACATAGCTCTATATGAACAATTGATCACCTTATCTATGCAGTTACTAGCACAATACCCGCTCGTGACAAATGCTGGTTCGTGTGGTGGAACCACGTGGAAAGGCGTGACGTCATGTGCTGCAATGATTGATCCTGCGTCATACTGACGTAAATCTGGGGTGAGCAGCATTCGAATTCCGGAGTTATCAATAATACCTGTAGAAAAACTAGATAGTTAGTACTGTACTGTGTTATCACGACTTCCACATTCCAATATTTACATCGCTATTGCATTTCCTTCGATGATGGTTCCCAACTAATGATATACAGCTGACATGCGCACTCGAAGTTACGGGCATGCGCATTCGCATTATTAGGCAACGTTCGTCCCGAGAACAGGCGTGTCTTAGAGTTTACGCTGTTCCAATGATGATCTATTTACATGTTCCGGCACACGATAAGTTGCAAATCTGGATTAAAACACTTTAAATGCAAAGTTTTCGTTGAGTCATTGAAAAGAATAGTTAATGTAAATATAAACAATGAATCGCGGGTTAATAGTTTTCATCGGGGTATGAAATACATTGGCCTCGGCCTCCACACACTTAAGTAGCGATTACTTTTAAGAATTTGTTTCTCAATGAAGCAAAGATATAATTCGTAAAATTTTGCTTGATATAATGTCAAATACTTAATTACTGATACCATGTCAAATATTAATAATAATAATTATTAGAAATAATAAAGACGTTATTTAACGAGAGAACCCATTTGAACAATTACGTCAATATACCGTGAGGGCCTCAGCATATTAAAATATCAAATAGCATAATGATTAATGAAACATGAAAGCAAAGACATGGGAAATAAGTGTGTGTTTTACGTTTATTTATCGTCGCTACCGGTTGCCCATATGAGCGACGCCCTCCTGAAAAGATTAGTCATTTTAGATTTTTTGGAGGATAGTGCAATGATACAGACTGAGCCCCATTCCAGAGTCTCCTATGGGTTTTTTACGTGCACGGTGTAAAGCACCGACACAAGACCTCGGTTTAATGTCCCATCTGAAAGACTGTTAATTTTATTAGGGTCAGACGGAGGATCGAACCTGGGAAATAAGATATTAAGCTGCACGAACTATTACTTACCAGATTTGAATGAAGGATTGTCGTAGTGGATTTGCATTACCATAAATGATTCATCATTCGGACCTCCGAGCGGATATCCGGTATGTGATGGGAAATAGTATGGCTGGAAATATATTACATTTTTATATACAACTTTATTTTAGCTTGATTGTGAAACAAGTTCTTTCAACTTATATTAATCACTCTCGAGACCTCATTCCTATTGGAATCCATCGAGGGAGAGAGAAGAGGCAACGTGGAATGTAAATGCCTTGTCGAATGGCACAATCGTAACGGCTCCAGCGGGGCTCGAACTCCGGACCTTTCGCACCTGAAGCGAACGTGCATCCACAGCGCTATCACGACGTCCACATATATTATAACAAATTACTACTACAATATTTAATTACGGTGATGCTGCGTGTGTTTACAAATTAAGTTAAAATATTAAGTATTGAATTGGTGCATACATGTAGGCATATTCAAGTTCCAATCGACTGTTATTAGTTTAAAAATCAAATCAAATCAAATCAAATCAAATTTATTCACTCAGTGCATCATATATGATACAAACATGAGGTATATATATAGTAATACGGTTTTAAACAGCGGTACATAGCAACTCTAATGTACAGAGAGCAAACAGAATATGTTTCGTAAAACGTAATAATAATAATAATAATAATAATAAAGACTTTATTTAACGAGAGTACTCATTTAACAAAAGTTAATCTACCATGAGGCCCTCAACCATCTATTGTTTACACTTTATTTAAATAATTTGACTAGATATATTTGTTTTGTCGTATTACAGATTGGTTTGATTTGATAAAAGCTGCTATTCTACAATTGTATTCATCACAACACGAATCTTGCTCAAGTTTTGAATGAAATCCAGGCATTTAAATAATTTTTAATGTACTTGAACATTCTCGAGAATATATCCGTTTCAGTATTTGTCTATATAATTATACTTAAAGCAGCACTACATCGTAATAAAGGATGTTTTGGGTAAAATATAAATACTAATGTGGGTGTGTTTACAAAAATCGAAATAGTCGCTCAGAAACGATAAAATTCCAATAAATTTAAACTATCGTATACGCGAATTTGTTTATCAACACACGAAATGTAAACCCGCATAACGCGCATGCATGAAACAACAGAGGATGTAGAAAACAACGTATATATTTTGAACACATGAACTACTATCTATCTATCTTCCTCTAATGTCGAACCCCTCGCGGGGATGTAGACATGTCCCTAAAAGACTTAGCTAACAGAGGTATGAATCAACATATCAAGTAATTTAATTAATACAACGTGGGACAAATGGGGACGATGCATTCCGAATATAAACAAGTGCGGGCGATGCGTTCCGCTTGTAAACAAGTGCGTGACCGATCGACTCGGAAAGTCCTACTTTCGGTTTCGAGTTTGTTTTATCGCAAAAAAACACTGTTTACCAAATGAACATAAGCATACAAAGTATAATGTTAGAATATGTAGCAGCATTGCTACCCATACGTAAAAATTGAATTTTTCAAATATCTGTTATTTCATACGATGTAATGCTGCCTTAAGGACAAAAAACGGGTATTTTTATAACAGCAATTACAGTCAATAACAAGCAGTACCTCATTAAGTATTATGTAATATAAATTGTCAATGTGTCATACACAATCTCTGAAAAGTTGGTAAAATCAATTTAGATTACATAATATTTAATTAGGTACTACTTGAGTTTCGTATTCCTCCACGGTTGGGTTTACTTTTGTATGTTAGAAATGTTCTGACAATCATGAGTCATAAAATAATATATTCTAATGGATTTGTTTAATCTGTAGTTTTTAATTTTAACAGCAAACAGAAACTAACTTAAGCATTATACCGGAACTATTTCTTATTTAGGACGTTCACACAGACATAAGTAGTTGTGCGGTTGTGTATTGTTGAGAATGAGGCTCCAGACTTGCAGGGGCAAATTTGACTATTATATTAGTTTATACTAATTTATTTTAGCTCGATTGCGAAACAAGTTATTATAACTTATATTAATCACTCGAGACCTCATTCCTGATGGAATCCATCGCCACGAGGGAGAGAGAAGAGGAAATGTGGAATTTAAATGCCTTGCCTAAGGGCACAATCGTAACGGCTCCAGCGGGGCTCGAACTCCGGACCTTTCGCACCTGAAGCGAACGCGCATCCACTGCGCTATTATATTAGCCTCAATATCATTGGAAATCATAAAAGAAAAGGAAGATTTGTGTTTATAGGTATAAGATAGGATTTGGTGTCTCGTGATCACCGAAATGTGTATATACAAATGTCGGTAACCACTTAATTGATCCGCCTCACCGACTACCCATGCACTAATGGGGGCATCTGTGGCCGAGTAGTTAAGACCATTAGCTTCAAATGACGTGCCCTTCGCCTCTGTAGGTTCGACTCCCACTGGGGTGTTGAATTCCTTCAAGTGAGGACGTAATCCAGCCCGAGGTCGGTGCCACTACCCAGGTACTCATCCTTGTCTGAATGGTTGGGGAGTGGCCACGTGACCTATATTAAGGTATAACTGTAAATCCAAAACCAAACACACATTGTCAATGCAACAAACTTCTTTAACACAACTAAATGTCGACTCACCCCGCCTCCGACAGCCCATGCGATAAAGATCTCCGGACATTGTGGCCAACCTTTAGGCCAATTGATGAAGCAATCTCCTCTGGCATTATTTAGAGCCGGGTGTTTACCAGGACACATCTGGATTACAAGATGGTGTACCAGTCGTTCATTGCCTGGGGTCAATATGGGTTCGAACTGAAATAATTAATACAAAATGGCAACATTAAAACCCATACAATTACTATTACTTCCATAATACAATAGTCACATTTATTGAAGGGCAGCTCACAACGCGAGATTTATTTAGTGGTCTAATACCTTGAGGCAGAACAATTTCAATGGCGTGTTAAAACAATCAGCCACCGTTTCCGCTTGGAAAAGACTCTGGTACAAACATGCATTATACAGACTGTGTTGCTCATGGACATAATTATTCTATACAACGAATTATTAGAAATCGTGACTACAGTTTTATATTTCCATTTTTCAATCATACTTTATTTCGTTTGAGGGTTGGGGCTCTGTTTCCGAGTGGTTATGATCGTTGACGGATAATACAGGTCAATGTGAACTAACTATAAATACATTAATTATTGACCTGACTACATCACGCTGCTATTCATTCATACCTCAATCATGTGATGTTTTCCGCCAAGGTCTGGCATTTGCATCCCGAAGCACATGTATGTGGTACCCTTATCCGGAACGATATACTGAAAATACAAAATGTTCTCTAAAGTCCAATACCTTAAAAGCCGTTCGACCACAAGCTTTGTTTAAATATCGTCAATTTTAATTTACTGGTTTTATGTAGGGTAAATATATCACCGAATTTTGCTTAAAATAATTAGAGGGTAAGAACCGTTTCAACTACTGAAGCAGCGACGAGGGAAAGCAGACATCTTTTATTTAGAATTTTGATTGTATATAAGATCCCTGTAAATACTATTCAGCGAATTTAAACTTCTGCAATATGCAGACACAACAGGAAACATATTAACGAGTAATGATGGGGTCAATGCTAGCATTTGACTAACTGTGGTTGAAAGAGATTTGTCTATTCACCGGTCGTCTGATACGAGGAATTCAGATCATGGCCAAAAATGCAACGCGACAGTTATTTTAGTCGATTTCCGTGTTTCATTGTAATAACATTTCAAAGTAAAGACGATGTGTAGCTTATTGTGATAGCTGTTGAAGAGAAGTTGCTCGGGAATACATTTAAACATTTTATGACAGAACTCACATTTCCGGCCGTGAAGTCGAATACTTTTACTGACTCGCGAGCGACTGTTTCCGGTGCCTTGTTGATATTTAGCAGCGCCACACTCTTGGTACCTCGTCTGTCGCCGCCATGATACATCAAACTGTTTTCGTCTGCTGGATCGTCGTGGTGGTACGAGTAAATTACCCTCTGGGTTCCATTCTGAACAAGTAGGAAATGAAGCTGTATATGTCTCGTGTCCGCCTTCGTGGTCGAGTGGTTACGGTCGCTGACTTGTATACCACTGTAACCTTATCATCACTGATGGTCACGGGTTCGAGCCCCGCTCAGGCCGTGTCTCATTTATATGAAAAAGTTGGCAGTTTCTTACGGAGGTTGGTACACCCAAGTACTGGTTAACTGCTGGAGCCTGCCCAGGAAAGGTGTTGTTAAGTAAACTGCCCGCCGGCGATATAGCCCGAAATGGTGCTGATGCAGGCGTAAAACCCGAAATATAAAAAATATAAATGTATATGGCTCACACCATGCAATCAGATACAAGAAAACATTGTACTATAAACCGTTAAACTTCAGCACAAAGCACCACTTCTCCCTAATAAAACAATGTTGTTTTTAATTTTTTTATTTTCAATACAAAATTGTGTCCAGTAAGACACACTGGCCCATTAGAAAGCACTCCTTCTATTCATATATATAGTATTTAATTGTCATACTGTGTATGTTAACCATACTTATTAATAACTATTTAATGATGCAATCGCGTGCTTTCTCACTTCTCCCAAACATTCTGACCTAGAATGAACCCTGCTATGTTTTTTTGTTTAAACTTTATTTATTTTATAACAATTTCATCTTCGCCATCAATTACTTGGATCAATCACAGACCGGTCAGTGGTCCAATGGTTAACACGATGGACTGTAAAGCCAGGGCTCACAGGTTCGATCTCCCGTCAGATTAGGTTTTTCTTTTGTCTTACCGATACTAAATTCGATTTGTTTTTGTTAAGATAGGACTTGTTTTTGTTAAGATAGGACTTGTTTTTGTTTAGATAGGACTTGTTTTTGTTAAGATAGGACTTGTTTTTGTTAAGATAGGACTTGTTTTTGTTTAGATAGGACTTGTTTTTGTTAAGATAGGACTTGTTTTTGTTTAGATTAGGACTTGTTTTTGTTAAGGAACATATTGAATCGATTGAAACGTTGGTCCAACATTAGACTGCGCACATGATAATATTAGGGTACAGAGGATATTTGTGTTAATTAGTGTAAGATAGGATTTTATTTCATCTCATGGTCACCGAAATATGTATTTCCACTCGTGGCGTTATCTTACAATAATAAACACAAATCTTCTTTTTTCTTTCATGATTTTCAATGGCTTTGGTTTATATAATATTTGTTTTCAAATTGTATTCATTTTAACTGCCCTGTCTGGATACTCGTTGCACTACATGACACAACCACACAACCACTTATGTTAGTGAGAATACCATCCTGTATAATAAGTTAGTTTCTGATTGCTATCAAAATTAAAAACTACAGACAAAACAAATTCATTAGAATATATTACTTAATAATTAACTATTCATGTTAGTCATACAATAACTAAAATACAAAAGTGCATTTAACCGCGCAAGAATACGAAACCCAACCGGTGTCAGCGTAAATGCCATCTTTCATGCAGATTGTCCCAGAAAATGAAAAATCTAATGTCCCTAAAATACAATAAAAACTGTAGGGAATGGGACATAAGTGGAAACATCTCTGTTGATAGCAACATATGAACTGTCCGATTAGCGCAGTGGTTAGCGCAGTGGTTAGCGCGCTCGCTTCTCACCAATGCGACCCGGGTTCGATCCTCGGACCGGGAAGTTTGTAAGATGGTACGATGGTCGCCAGATCGGACAGGTGGGTTTTCTACGGGTACTCCGGTTTCCTCCCACACGAATGACCGCATATACGCTTTCATCCGAGCCAACGAGAGTGATTAATATTAATTTTACTGACAATGTTCTCAAAAAATGTAACTCTTATTTATATTTATTGTCTCATATAAAAAGGTATCTCTCTATTCCCAATCGCAACCTCTTCTACAATGCTTACATATTGCCTCAATTAGACTTTTGTTGTGTGATATGGGGTAACTGCAACTCATCTTTAGAAGATAAAATAGTTCGGTTACAAAAGAGAGCAGCTAGACTAATTCTAGATCAGGACTTTGACACTCCATCGAAATTATTATTCTCCCAACTAAAATGGATGACCTTTCCAGAACGAGTCATATATCAGAAGGCTATACAAATGTATAAAACATTACATGGAGCTGCTCCAGACTATTTAAAATCATCCTTCACTTTTACTTCTGATATACATCCTAGAATTCTTAGATCAACCTCAGAATATCAATTATACACACCAAGACCAAATTGTGAATTATTTCGTAATACATTTGAATTTTCAGGATCATCTATTTGGAATTCATTGCCTCACTCAGTTCAAAATGCTCCAACTATCCAACAGTTCAAAATTCTCTACTTAAGGTGGCACTATAACAATTCAAACTAATCGCGCACTTCTACTGTTATTATAAACGTGTATTGCGATTGCTATATTTATTAGAATCGTAAATATGACTGTCTTTAAGTTGATTTCATACATATTTTGAAGATACCACTACAAGTCAAATCTGCATATTGTTAGATAAGATCTAGCATCATAAATTGTCTCATTCCCATTTTCTACTCTGCTAGCCAAGTCCATATATCATCATTTTCCATTACATATTAAATATAGTTTCTCTATTTTTCAGCTTTTACATTACTATATTATTCCAATGTGCAGTTCTCACTTATAGTGCTATGTTTTGATTGCATTTGATTGTATATATGTTGAGGGCCTCATGGTAGATTAACTTTTGTTAAATGAGTACTCTCGTTAAATAAAGTCTTTATTATTATTATTATTATTATTATTATTAATATAAGTTGTTAAAACTTGCTTCGCAATCGTTGCCAAAAAAATAAAGTTTAAAAAAACATATGAACGTCTAGTTCACCATTGGCGCTCTAGGGTTCGTAAAATCCATTGGGAAAGTATGCTCCCGGACTACTCTAGCAACATCGCTTAGTGCATACATTCTAAATCGCTAGCTACGCCCCTGTATAGTTAATCATTTACATTGATTTCTAGCAGCTGGAATTAAATGGGGGGAAAGAAAAGGGTCGTTGATATATTGGACTGATTGCATTTCAGGGGGCTATTTATATAACAAATGTCCAGTGGTAAATATACATATATATGATAGATAGATAGATAGATTTCTTTATTTATAGAGGGTGACCTAATTAGTTTTGAACTAATCCTCCTTAGGGCCCTCTTCAATTTGTTAACACTATAGAATAAATGTACATACACAATAATTATAACATAGTTATGCCGTACAATATACATGCATAATGTTGTACAATGTAACTTAAACAACAGCCTAAGTAAATCAGGTACTTTGATAGAAATACAAAACGACATAAGCATATTGATTTACAATCATTATATATATATAACTGTCTAGTGTCTACCAATTAAAACGTTGTATCCATACTTTACATTTTGTCTTGAATATATTTAAAGATCTGGATGTCTTAATTTCAAATGGTAGACAATTCCATATCTTTGGACCAGAGTATTCTAATGATTTCTTATACATTTCACATCTAGGTCTTGGAATATAGAGATCCATATTTGAAACATTTCTCAATGTCATATCTGAAGTAACTGAATTGCAATGTCTTAATTGAAAATGTTCATTCAAATAATTCGGTACAAGATTGTTCATAATTGTGTACATTGTTACTGCTTTTTGAAAAATAATCCGTTGGTCAAAAGTCATTATTTTAATTTCAGACATTGATTCACGCAAAGAAATATAATCTTGGCCCAGAATGAATTTACAAGCTCGTCTCTGCAATCTTAATAATGTGTTGATATTTTGTTGTGTGGTGTTTCCCCATATGATACAACAATAATCAAAATGTGGTTGGATATATGCCTTGTAATAAAGTATTCTGTAGTTCAGATTCACAATATACCGTATTTTACCTAATAGCCAAATGTTAGTTGATATATATATATAGATATAGTTGTTTTTGTTGTTGTTTTTTTTTTGAGGCCCCAGAAGTGGGTATATATAGTTAATCATTTACATTGATTTCTAGCAGCTGGAATTAAATGGGGGAACAGAAAAGGGTCGTTAATATTTTGCGCTGATAGCTTTTCAGGGGGCTATTTATATAACAAATAGTTTTGTCCAGTGGTCAATATACATATATATATATATATATATATATATATATATATATATATATATTATATATAGATATAGTTTTTTGTTTTTTTTTGAGGCCCCATAATATATAGTTAATTATTTACATTGATTTCTATGTCGTCGTCATCACACGTGTTGATCTTTCTGGCAAACTTGAGAACTGTTCCAAACTCATTTTCCTCTCCGTGCAATAGGACCCAGTCTTGGGATTTGTCGACTACTGGCGGAGAATGGCCGACCGTGTGACGATCCTGAAATACGCAGACACAACTCTAATTCCTGTAATATATCTCGGCGAATGTCGTCCTTGAATACGTGATACAGGAAACGATATCGTTCTCAATCGAAGATAGTTCCTGTTTTCTCACAAAGCATAATTTGGGGAAAATAAGGTCTGTGTTTGTCTGATTTGTTACAGCAAGAGGCATCGCAAAGATAAAATACCACGGTTCCCACTACTAATACAGTCTACATCTGTTATGTCGAATTCCGCCGGACCGAACAAAACACTTCGACATAACCGAAGTTTGACTTAACGAAATTCGATATAAACGGAACGAGTTATATGTAAAATGATAGCGTCTGAAACGGGACTTTGGTCTGACTTCGAGATAGCCGGAGAATTCGACATAACCGACTTTGACATAGCGGATGTAGACTGTATTTGGCTTAAACAGTATTTATTGCAAGATATAAAATCAAATCACATATAAGTTGATATAACATACAACGACATACAGACGGATCTGTAGCCCAGTGGTATAACGCTGGACTGGTAAGCCATGGATCGCAGGTTCGATCCCCCGTCTGACCCTAATAAAATTAACAGTCTTTCAAATGGGACGTTAAACCGAGGTCTCGTGTCGGTGCTTTACACCGTGCACGTAAAAGAACCATAGGAGACTCTGTAATGGGTCTCTGTCTGTATCATTGCACTATCCTCCAAAATCTAAAATTACTAATCTCTTCAGGAGGCGTCGCCCATATGGGCAACCGGTAGCGACGATAAATAAACGTAAAACACACACACAACATACATAATGCAAAGGATCAAGTAGGAAGCTAACACTAGCTTTTATAAACACTTTATCCTTAATAGGAAATCTATTCTGCTAATATTTATGTTTAACGTGACAGAAGAGTGATAGCACAGACGGATCTGTAGTCCAGTGGTAACACGCCGGACTGGTAATCCAGGGATCGCGGGTTCGATCCCTCGTCTGACTCTAATAAAATTAACAGTCTTTCAGATGGGACGTTAAACCGAATTCTCGTGTCGGTGCTTTACACTGTGCTCGTAAAAGAACCAGAGGAGACTCTGGAATGGGTCTCTGTCTGTATCATTGCACTATCCTCCAAAAATCTAAAATGACTAATCTCTTCAGGAGGCGTCGCCCATATGGGCAACCGGTAGCGACGATAAATAAACGTAAAACACACACAGAGTGATAGAAATATGCAATTTACTCTTCATGTGTAGATAACTTATAGATCATTTTAAGACGCCATTTTCTTCAATTTGAGCTTACTAGTACAGTTTCCGAATGCAATGGGAACCGGTTTAAAACATGTTGTGTCGGATCATTAACGTTAACGTTAACGTTTCTGGACGAATGGGAATTTATGTGATAAGAATTACTGCTATGTATTCGTATTATAGGTATTAAAATTGTCCAATTGTTTTTCAGGGAACTAGTTCCAAGCTTTCACTTGTGTGCGCATAGAAATGCCGACTTGAGCTGGAACCCAAAAATGGCCCTGCCTGGTCAATCTATTTACGTAGTTGAAATTCTGCAGCAATAAGTGGTTCCCATATGATTCGCGGATGTTCCAGCAGTGTTGTAGTATATGCATATTATTATGTTGGACAGGGGTTCGTGTTATTGTGCACATATTTGCATTTAATTACTAAAGTATGCACTTTATAATGTATATATATTCACTCAATACATTATCCGAGTGTGTATTATGCAGCGTAAATGTTCAATCGTCCTTCTATTACATATTTATATGTAATATATGTTCTTGTTCATTGTGTTTGGTATAAGAATTGTGTGTGTATAATGTACACAAACACACAATTAAAATTAATTAAATTAATACATTAGCTATATCAATGAGTATAATATGCGTTCGAGACGTTCCGGGTTCGATACTCCGTCACGTTGTCCGTGGCATTGGGCTGTCCGATTAGCGCAGTGGTTATCACGCTCGGGTTCGATACTCCGTCACGTTGTCCGTGGCATTGGGCTGTCCGATTAGCGCAGTGGTTATCACGCTCGGGTTCGATACTCCGTCACGTTGTCCGTGGCATTGGGCTGTCCGATTAGCGCAGTGGTTATCACGCTCGGGTTCGATACTCCGTCACGTTGTCCTTGACATTTGGCTGTCCGATTAGCGCAGTGGTTCGCACGCTCGCGTTCGATTCTCTGACATGGATGTGTATATGTTGGTACGGTGGTCGACATATCGGACAGGTTGGTGGTTATCTCCGGGTACTCCTGTCTTCACTCACACGGATGACCACATATACACTTTCACCAGCGCCATCGAGAGTAATTAATATAAATATGACGCGATATACCAAAAGGGCCCCACGTCGAGAAATGACGTCTAAAAGTTACGTCACCCAATCGAAAACGGCAACGTTCGCGCTGTACATCTAAGTTTAAAATTCATTTTTAGAACAAATAATCTAAACGAAATTACCTTATTACCTTAAATGTTGAAAATCGCTTAAGAAAATGACTGATAAAGATAATTCTATGTAATATTAAACATAATAATAAAAATACATTTTTGAAATTTTCATAATTTTGATAAATCGCGTCACAAATGTTAAAGCTTCTTTGACAATCATTGTTAAATATATAGTTTATACACGTACTATTTTTTTTATGAAAAAGGGGTACTCACCTTAAAGTAAACCTTGCCATCCTTTACCCATCCAACAACAACATCCGAGGGAAACATCTTCCCATTTGGTGACAGGCCGAATCCAACATATCCCCTCGTCTTGACCCTGACCTCAAATGTCACATGGGTGCTATTGTAGTTCCAGAACAAGAGATAGTTGCCCTCCTTGTCCAATGTTAGGGAGTTGTTGAAATGTTCTGTGGTAGTTACTCCTTGCAATGCATGCGTCAGAGAGACTGCGCACAGAGCAACAGCTGAAGTAAACAACGCATAACTTAAATGTGTGTTTCTTGCAAGATATACGCGAGAGAGATTGCGCAGAGAGCAACGGCTGAAATAAACGACGCATAGCTTAAATTTGTGTTTTCTTGCAAGACCTACGCGAGAGAGATTGCGCAGAGAGCAACAGCTGAAATAAACAACGCATAGCTTAAATTTGTGTTTTCTTGCAAGACCTACGCGAGAGAGATTGCGCACAGAACAACAGCTGAATGTCAGCAAAGCAGAACTTAAATTTAGGTTATTTCATGCAAGACATACGCGAGAGAGATTGCGCAGAGAGCAACAGCTGAATGTCAGCAAAGCAGAACTTAAATTTAGGTTATTTCATGCAAGACATACGCGAGAGAGATTGCGCAGAGAGCAACAACTGAAATAAACAACGCATAACTTACATTTGTGTTTTCTTGCAAGATATACGCGAGCGAGATTGCGCACAGAGCAACAGCTGAACTTTTAAATTTAGGATAATTCTTAAGACATGCTTAAGTCGTTTTTAGCATGCTTGATTAAAATTGCGCATATAAAATCTAGACTTTCCTCTGTCTGATCAGGAATATGAAAGTTGCGAGATGTTAAAAGCGAATAAACGAAACCAAAGTGTGTATGTATATATGTATGGGTACACATTTTCAAAAATATAATTTATTCACATATCGTACCTGTAAATAAGATCCTCATGTTCCCGTATGTGATTACGACTGTCGTACATGTGTATATTTATAGGGATTCCGTTATCTACGGTACATACAGCACATGACAGGCACTGAGATTGACTCACACTGAGATAACAGGTAAATATTCAATTATTTCAAAATAGAAACTCTCATGCGATGGGTCGACCCATCTGACAGAATACCCGTAGTGTGCTCTTTAATGGAATTAGGTTAAGCTGCTGTAGCGATTTTGAAATCAACACGAAGCGAACTCGTGTGAGGATGCGTGCTGGTAATGCATGGTATGAACCTGGGGCATCTCCTATACAATGCAAATACTCCTTGCTACCGATAGTTCAGAATGTACCGATAGTTCAGAATGTACCGATAGTTCAGAATGTACCGATGGTTCAGAATGTACCGTTAGTTCAGAATGCACAGATAGTTCAGAATGTACCGTTAGTTCAGAATGCACAGATAGTTCAGAATGTATCGATAGTTCAGAATGCACAGATAGTTCAGAATGTACCGATAGTTCAGAATGTACCGTTAGTTCAGAATGCACAGATAGTTCAGAATGTACCGTTAGTTCAGAATGCACAGATAGTTCAGAATGTACCGATAGTTCAGAATGTATCGATAGTTCAGAATGCACAGATAGTTCAGAATGTACCGATAGTTCAGAATGTACCGATAGTTCAGAATGTACCGATAGTTCAGACTGCACCGATAGTTCAGAATGTACCGATAGTTCAGAATGTACAGATAGTTCAGAATGTATCGATAGTTCAGAATGTACCGATAGTTCAGAATGTACCGATAGTTCAGAATGTACCGATAGTTCAGAATGTACCGATAGTTCAGAATGCACAGATAGTTCAGAATGTACCGATAGTTCAGAATGTACCGATAGTTCAGAATGCACAGATAGTTCAGAATGTACCGATAGCTCAGAATGTACCGATAGTTCAGAATGTACCGATAGTTCAGAATGTACCGATAGTTCAGAATGCACCGATAGTTCAGAATGTATCGATAGTTCAGAATGTACGGAGCGAGTACCCAGTCACGCGCTGCTTTTACACAGTACTAACGGCCGAGTGGAAGGTCGGTGACTTTAAATCACTTGCCACGCACAGCTACAGGTTCAAATCCCACTAGTTCAACAGCTTATGTCATCTGGCGGCTCTCCGGCTAACATCGGTGGGGAAAGATCCCAGAGTGGCCTTCCGAGCAGTATTCCAGGCACTCGTGTAGAACCAACGACCTTCCGTATGCCAGCTGAATAGCGTCGACACCACCATTGGGATTCGAACCTACAGCTGTGAGGGGTACGTGACTTGAGGTCAACGACCATAACCACTCGGTCACAGGGGCCTATGTGGAGTAGATCAGTTCTGTGTGTGCATAATTACTTGTATTAGCTGGAATCTGATATGAGTGGACGGTATGGAAACTGATGAATTTGATTATATTTCCCTATAGCTGCAATTGGTGTGCGTCCGTAGCACATATAGCGTTGTAGTTTCCAAGGACCAACTTCCGACAAGACCGGCTGGACACTTTTGTGTGTGTTTACGTTTATTTATCGTCGCTACCGGTTGCCCATATGAGCGACGCCTCCTGAAGAGATTAGTCATTTTAGATTTGTGGAGGATAGTGCAATGATACAGACAGAAACCCGTTCCAAATTATCCTCTGGTTCTTTTACGTGCACGGTGTACAACACCGACACGAGACCTCGGTTTAAAGTCCCATCTATTAGGGTCAGACGGGGGATCGAACCTGCGATCCCTGGATTACCAGTCCAGCGTGTTACCACTGGACTACAGATCCGTCTGTGGCTGGACACTTTAAACCACAAGTGTCAATAACTATGACTGTTTTAGTCATCACTTGTATACTTTATAACGGGTAGTGTGATTTTATCTTATCCTGACCTGACCTGTATAAAATTGGTATCTCCCTTCGTTACCGTCTAAATATACTAGCGGAAAAAAGTAACTGTGCATGCTGGGAATTGTTATACAACATTTATTAACAACTGCAAAAACAAGAGAGTTCACGCACATGACGAACATGACACATCTACACTATCCGTATGTCATTGCAACTTTTCCCCGTGCAGTTTGCTCTCTATAGACGTTGGTCAGTTTGCACGGTATTCCTGTGCAGTTTGCTCTCTATAGACGCTGGTCAGTTTGCATAGTTTCCCCAGCAGTTTGCTCTCTATAGATGTTGGTCAGTTTACACGGTTTTCCCGTGCAGTTTGCTCTCTATAGACGTTGGTCAGTTTGCATAGTTTCCCCAGCAGTTTGCTCTCTATAGATGTTGGTCAGTTTGCACGGTTTTCCCGTGCAGTTTGCTCTCTATAGACGTTGGTCAGTTTGCATAGTTTCCCCAGCAGTTTGCTCTCTATAGATGTTGGTCAGTTTGCACGGTTTTCCCGTGCTGTTTGCTCTCTATAGACGTTGGTCAGTTTACACGGTTTTCCCGTGCAGTTAGCTCTCTATAGACGTTGGTCAGTTTACACGGTTTTCCCGTGCAGTTTGCTCTCTATACGTGTGTCAGTTTGCACGGTTTTCCCGTGCAGTTTGCTCTATAGACGTTGGTCAGTTTGCACGGTTCCGTGCAGTTTGCTCTCTATAGACGTTGGTCAGTTTGCACGGTTTCCCCGTGCAGTTTGCTCTATAGACGTTGGTCAGTTTGCACGGTATTCCCGTGCAGTTTGCTCTCTATAGACGTTGGTCAGTTTGCACGGTTTCCCCGTGCAGTTTGCTCTCTATACGTGTGTCAGTTTGCACGGTTTTCCCGTGCAGTTTGCTCTCTATAGACGTTGGTCAGTTTGCACGGCCTCCCCGTGCAGTTTGCTCTATAGACGATGGTCAATTTGCACGGTTTTCCCGTCCAGCCATTCAATTCATTCACTCTTTGGAACCAGTAAACAGTAAATAAAAACAGGATTAAAACGTTTGAATGTGTTATCAGTGCTATGCCGAGGCTAAATGGTTATGAACGCCACCGAATTATTGGTATACTTCAAGCTAGTATGTGCCAATTCGTTGTCGCTACACGTTTTTATGTTCATTGGGATTTGTGGAGTCGACATCAACAGTTTGGCCACGTCGGGAATCGACCTCGTGTATGATGTCTACGTATGACGTCACGTCAACAGGACAATCATATTCGGCGTGTGCATCTGAGAAATCGTTAACAAACGGCAAGTTTGACTGCACGGACCATCCCTGGGTTGCGACCAATAAGCCCGAGAACTAGGCTCCATGCGTCGACCTTGCCAGGCTTGCATTCAGGTAAACGATGGACATACGCGGTATTAACCGTGTGAACTTGGTATTGACCCCTGCTGTGTTTCAGTCACTCCCGCACTAAACTTACCGATTCCATAACGTGGAAAATGAAATGCAATTGTGACTAAATAACAAATAGATTGTCCCTGAAAAACTTGTTATACGTCATATATTTGCACACCACATTTTAGACGTTACTTTTTTCCGCTAGTATATTTTAGATAATGTCACATCACAGTGTCCTACATATATACCATAATATTATTACCTCTGTATGTTTACTTAGATTTGTTTGTCATATGCGCGTGTTTCAAAATCACGTACTGCTCAGTGATTCAGTTTTCTGGGTCCACATGTCGTAGCATGCCCTTTGTCTCTACAGTCCCTCCTTCCGGTATATGAAGAGGTCAATTTGTTTGCCGTAGAGCGGCTAATCACTGGATTCGAATTGCGAGTCCAATGTTTGTTCAGCCGATTTCTAAACTCGCCCAGCATATTTCTTACAATCACTTGCAATAATCAACGTACAAGAACTATTCATACTAAAGTCATACTAACTACAATAAATAGTCATACTAAGTTCATACTAACTATAAGAACTATTCATACTAACTCCAGTAATATGGCAAACACCAGCAATATGACAGAGCAAACACCAGCAAGACGGTAGAGCAAACACCAGCAATATGAAAGAGCAAATACCAGTAAAACGGTAGAGTTAACACCAGCAAGACGGAATAGTTAACACCAGTAATATGACAGAGCAAATACCAGCAAGAAGGTAGAGCTAACACCAGTAGTATGACAGAGCAAACACCAGCAATAGGACAGAGCAAACACCAGCAATATGAAAGAACAAATACCAGTAAAACGGTAGAGTTAACACCAGCAAGATGGAATAGTTAACACCAGTAATATGACAGAGCAAATACCAGCAAGAAGGTAGAGCTAACACCAGTAGTATGACAGAGCAAACACCAGCATTATGACAGAGCAAACACCAACAAGAAGGTAGAGCTAACACCAGCAATATGACAGAGCAAACACCAACAATATGACAGAGCAAACACCAGCAATATGGCAGAGAAAACACCAGCAATAGGACAGAGCAAACACCAGCAATATGACAGAGCAAACACCAGCAAGACGGTAGAGTTAACACCAGTAATATGGCAAAGCAACCACCAGCAAGATGGTAGAGTTAACACATGTAATAGAATAGAGCAACCACCAGCAATATGACAGAGCAAACACCAGCAAGACGGTAGAGTTAACACAAGTAATAGGATAGAGCAACCACCAGCAAGATGGTAGAGTTATCACAAGTAATAGAATAGAGCAACCACCCGCAATATGACAGAGCAAATACCAGCATGATGGAAGAGTTAACAAAAGTAATAGGATAGAGCAACCACCAGCAAGATGGTAGAGTTATCACAAGTAATAGAATAGAGCAACCACCAGCAATATGACAGAGCAAATACCAGCATGATGGAAGAGTTAACACCAGTAATAGGATAGAGCAACCACCAGCAAGATGACAGAGCAAACACCAGCATGATGGAAGAGTTAACACAAGTAATAGAATATAGCAAACACCAGCAATATGACAGAGCAAATAACAGTATGGTGGAAGAGTTAACACAAGTAATAGAATAGAGCAGCCACCAGCAATAAGACAGAGCTAACACCAGCATGATGGACGAGTTAACAAAAAGTAATATAATAGAGCAACCACCAGCAATATGACAGAGCAAACACCAGCAATAGGACAGAGCAAACACCAGCAAGATGACAGAGCAAACACCAGCAATATGACAGAGCAAACAACAGCAAGACAGTAGAGTTAACACCAGTAATATGGCAAACACCAGCAATAGGACAGAGCAAACACCAGCAAGATGACAGAGCAAACACCAGCAAGACAGTAGAGTTAAGACCAGTAATATGGCAAACACCAGCAATAGTATAGAGCAAACACCAGCAATAGGACAGAGCAAACACCAGCAAGACAGTAGAGTTAACACCAGTAATATGCCAAGCACCAGCAATATGACAGAGCAAACACCAACATGATGACAGAGCAACCACCAGCAATAGGACAGAGCAAACACCAGCAATATGACAGAGCAAACACCAGCAATAGTACAGAGCAAACACCAGCAATATGACAGAGCAAACACCAGCAATATGACAGAGCAAACACCAGCAATATGACAGAGCAAACACCAGCAATATGACAGAGCAAACACCAGCAATATGACAGAGCAAACACCAGCAATATGACAGAGCAAACACCAGCAATATGACAGAGCAAACACCAGCAATATGACAGAGCAAACACCAGCAATATGACAGAGCAAACACCAGCAATATGACAGAGCAAATACCAGCATGATGGAAGAGTTAACACAAGTAATAGGATAGAGCAACCACCAGCAAGATGGTAGAGTTATCACAAGTAATAGAATAGAGCAACCACTAGCAATATGACAGAGCAAATACCAGCATGATGGAAGAGTTAACACAAGTAATAGGATAGAGCAACCACCAGCAAGATGACAGAGCAAACACCAGCAATATGACAGAGCAAACACCAGCAAGACGGTAGAGCAAACACCAGCAATATGAATGAGCAAATACCAGAACAACGGTAGAGTTAACACCAGCAAGACGGAATAGTTAACACCAGTAATATGACAGAGCAAACACCAGCAATAAGGTAGAGCTAACACCAGTAATATGACAGAGCAAACACCAGCAATATGACAGAGCAAACACCAGCAAGATGACAGAGCAAACACCAGCAATATGACAGAGCAAACACCAGCAATATGACAGAGCAAACACCAGCAATATGACAGAGCAAACACCAGCAATATGACAGAGCAAACACCAGCAATATGACAAAGCAAACACAAGCAATAGGACAGAGCAAACACCAGCAATATGACAGAGCAAACACCAGCAATATGACAGAGCAAACACCAGCAATATGACAGAGCAAATACCAGCATGATGGAAGAGTTAACACAAGTAATAGGATAGAGCAACCACCAGCAAGATGGTAGAGTTATCACAAGTAATAGAATAGAGCAACCACTAGCAATATGACAGAGCAAATACCAGCATGATGGAAGAGTTAACACAAGTAATAGGATAGAGCAACCACCAGCTAGATGACAGAACAAACACCAGCAATATGACAGAGCAAACACCAGCAAGACGGTAGAGCAAACACCAGCAATATGAATGAGCAAATACCAGAACAACGGTAGAGTTAACACCAGCAAGACGGAATAGTTAACACCAGTAATATGACAGAGCAAATACCAGCAAGAAGGTAGAGCTAACACCAGTAGTATGACAGAGCAAACACCAGCAATATGAAAGAGCAAACACCAGCAATATGACAGAGCAAACACCAGCAATATGACAGAGCAAACACCAGCAATATGACAGAGCAAACACCAGCAATAGGACAGAGCAACCACCAGCAATATGAAAGAGAAAATACCAGCAATATGACAGAGCAAACACCAGCAATATGACAGAGCAAACACCAGCAATATGATAGAGCAAACACCAGCAAGATGACAGAGCAAACACCAGCAATATGACAGAGCAAACACCAGCAATATGACAGAGCAAACACCAGCAATATGACAGAGCAAACACCAGCAATATGACAGAGCAAACACCAGCAATATGACAGAGCAAACACCCGCAATATGACAGAGCAAACACCAGCAATATGACAAAGCAAACACAAGCAATAGGACAGAGCAAACACCAGCAATATGACAGAGCAAACACCAGCAATATGACAGAGCAAACACTAGCAATATGACAGAGCAAATACCAGCATGATGGAAGAGTTAACACAAGTAATAGGATAGAGCAACCACCAGCAAGATGGTAGAGTTATCACAAGTAATAGAATAGAGCAAACACCAGCAATATGGCAGAGAAAACACCAGCAATAGGACAGAGCAAACACCAGCAATATGACAGAGCAAACACCAGCAAGACGGTAGAGTTAACACCAGTAATATGGCAAAGCAACCACCAGCAAGATGGTAGAGTTAACACAAGTAATAGAATAGAGCAACCACCAGCAATATGACAGAGCAAACACCAGCAAGACGGTATAGTTATCACAAGTAATAGAATAGAGCAACCACCCGCAATATGACAGAGCAAATACCAGCATGATGGAAGAGTTAACAAAAGTAATAGGATAGAGCAACCACCAGCAAGATGGTAGAGTTATCACAAGTAATAGAATAGAGCAACCACCAGCAATATGACAGAGCAAATACCAGCATGATGGAAGAGTTAACACAAGTAATAGGATAGAGCAACCACCAGCAAGATGACAGAGCAAACACCAGCATGATGGAAGAGTTAACACAAGTAATAGAATAGAGCAAACACCAGCAATATGACAGAGCAAATAACAGCATGGTGGAAGAGTTAACACAAGTAATAGAATAGAGCAGCCACCAGCAATAAGACGGAGCTAACACCAGCATGATGGACGAGTTAACAAAAGTAATATAATAGAGCAACCACCAGCAATATGACAGAGCAAACACCAGCAATAGGACAGAGCAAACACCAGCAAGATGACAGAGCAAACACCAGCAATATGACAGAGCAAACAACAGCAAGACAGTAGAGTTAACACCAGTAATATGGCACACACCAGCAATAGGACAGAGCAAACACCAGCAAGATGACAGAACAAACACCAGCAAGACAGTAGAGTTAAGACCAGTAATATGGCAAACACCAGCAATAGTATAGAGCAAACACCAGCAATAGGACAGAGCAAACACCAGCAAGACAGTAGAGTTAACACCAGTAATATGCCAAACACCAGCAATATGACAGAGCAAACACCAACATGATGACAGAGCAACCACCAGCAATAGGACAGAGCAAACACCAGCAATATGACAGAGCAAACACCAGCAATAGGACAGAGCAAACACCAGCAATATGACAGAGCAAACACCAGCAATATGACAGAGCAAACACCAGCAATATGACAGAGCAAACACCAGCAATATGACAGAGCAAACACCAGCAAGATGACAGAGCAAACACCAGCAATATGACAGAGCAAACACCAGCAATATGACAGAGCAAACACCAGCAATATGACAGAGCAAACACCAGCAATATGACAGAGCAAACACCAGCAATATGACAGAGCAAACACCAGCAATATGACAGAGCAAACACCAGCAATATGACAGAGCAAACACCAGCAATATGACAGAGCAAACACCAGCAATATGACAGAGCAAACACCAGCAATATGACAGAGCAAACACCAGCAAGATGACAGAGCAAACACCAGCAATATGACAGAGCAAACACCAGCAAGATGACAGAGCAAACACCAGCAATATGACAGAGCAAACACCAGCAAGACGGTAGAGCAAACACCAGCAATATGAATGAGCAAATACCAGAACAACGGTAGAGTTAACACCAGCAAGACGGAATAGTTAACACCAGTAATATGACAGAGCAAATACCAGCAAGAAGGTAGAGCTAACACCAGTAGTATGACAGAGCAAACACCAGCAATATGACAGAGCAAACACCAGCAATATGACAGAGCAAACACCAGCAATATGACAGAGCAAACACCAGCAATATGACAGAGCAAACACCAGCAATATGACAGAGCAAACACCAGCAATATGACAGAGCAAACACCAGCAATATGACAGAGCAAACACCAGCAATATGACAGAGCAAACACCAGCAATATGACAGAGCAAACACCAGCAATATGACAGAGCAAACACCAGCAATATGACAGAGCAAATACCAGCATGATGGAAGAGTTAACACAAGTAATAGGATAGAGCAACCACCAGCAAGATGGTAGATTATCACAAGTAATAGAATAGCAACCACCAGCAATATGACAGAGCAAATACCAGCATGATGGAAGAGTTAACACAGTAATGGATAGAGCAAACACCAGCAAGATGACAGAGCAAACACCAGCAATATGACAGAGCAAACACCAGCAAGACGGTAGAGCAAACACCAGCAATATGAAGAGCAAATACCAGAACAACGGTAGAGTTAACACCAGCAAGACGGAATAGTTAACACCAGTAATATGACAGAGCAAATACCAGCAAGAAGGTAGAGCTAACACCAGTAGTATGACAGAGCAAACACCAGCAATATGACAGAGCAAACACCAGCAATATGACAGAGCAAACACCAGCAATATGACAGAGCAAATACCAGCATGATGGAGAGTTAACACAGTAATAGGATAGAGCAACCACCAGCAAGATGACAGAGCAAACACCAGCAATATGACAGAGCAAACACCAGCAAGACGGTAGAGCAAACACCAGCAATATGAATGAGCAAATACCAGAACAACGGTAGAGTTAACACCAGCAAGACGGAATAGTTAACACCAGTAATATGACAGAGCAAATACCAGCAAGAAGGTAGAGCTAACACCAGTAGTATGACAGAGCAAACACCAGCAATATGACAGAGCAAACACCAGCAATATGACAGAGCAAATACCAGCAATATGACAGAGCAATCACCAGCAATATGACAGAGCAAACACCAGCAAGATGACAGAGCAAACACCAGCAATATGACAGAGCAAACACCAGCAAGACGGTAGAGCAAACACCAGCAATATGAAAGAACAAATACCAGCAAAACGGTAGAGTTAACACCAGCAAGACGGAATAGTTAACACCAGTAATATGACAGAGCAAATACCAGCAAGAAGGTAGAGCTAACACCAGTAGTATGACAGAGCAAACACCAGCAATATGTAAGAGCAAACACCAGCAATATGACAGAGCAAACACCAGCAATATGACAGAGCAAACACCAGCAATATGACAGAACAAACACCAGCAATATGACAGAGCAAACACCAGCTATATGACAGAGCAAACACCAGCAAGATGACAGAGCAAACACCAGCAATATGACAGAGCAAACACCAGCAATATGACAGAGCAAACACCAGCAATATGACAGAGCAAACACCAGCAATATGACAGAGCAAACACCAGCAAGATGACAGAGCAAACACCAGCAATATGACAGAGCAAACACCAGCAAGATGACAGAGCAAACACCAGCAATATGACAGAGCAAACACCAGCAAGACGGTAGAGCAAACACCAGCAATATGAATGAGCAAATACCAGAACAACGGTAGAGTTAACACCAGCAAGACGGAATAGTTAACACCAGTAATATGACAGAGCAAATACCAGCAAGAAGGTAGAGCTAACACCAGTAGTATGACAGAGCAAACACCAGCAATATGACAGAGCAAACACCAGCAATATGACAGAGCAAACACCAGCAATATGACAGAGCAAACACCAGCAATATGACAGAGCAAACACCAGCAATATGACAGAGCAAACACCAGCAAGATGACAGAGCAAACACCAGCAATATGACAGAGCAAACACCAGCAATATGACAGAGCAAACACCAGCAATATGACAGAGCAACAACCAGCAAGATGACAGAGCAAACACCAGCAATATGACAGAGCAAACACTAGCAATATGACATAGCAAACACCAGCAATATGACAAAGCAAACACCAGCAATAGGACAGAGCAAACACCAGCAATATGACAGAGCAAACACCAGCAATATGACAGAGCAAACACCAGCAATATGACAGAGCAAATACCAGCATGATGGAAGAGTTAACACAAGTAGTAGGATAGAGCAACCACCAGCAATATGACAGAGCAAACACCAGCAAGACGGTAGAGCAAACACCAGCAATATGAATGAGCAAATACCAGAACAACGGTAGAGTTAACACCAGCAAGACGGAATAGTTAACACCAGTAATATGACAGAGCAAATACCAGCAAGAAGGTAGAGCTAACACCAGTAGTATGACAGAGCAAACACCAGCAATATGACAGAGCAAACACCAGCAATATGACAGAGCAAATACCAGCAATATGACAGAGCAATCACCAGCAATATGACAGAGCAAACACCAGCAAGATGACAGAGCAAACACCAGCAATATGACAGAGCAAACACCAGCAAGACGGTAGAGCAAACACCAGCAATATGAAAGAACAAATACCAGCAAAACGGTAGAGTTAACACCAGCAAGACGGAATAGTTAACACCAGTAATATGACAGAGCAAATACCAGCAAGAAGGTAGAGCTAACACCAGTAGTATGACAGAGCAAACACCAGCAATATGACAGAGCAAACACCAGCAATATGACAGAGCAAACACCAGCAATATGACAGAGCAAACACCAGCAATATGACAGAGCAAACACCAGCAATATGACAGAGCAAACACCAGCAATATGACAGAGCAAACACCAGCAAGATGACAGAGCAAACACCAGCAATATGACAGAGCAAACACCAGCAATATGACAGAGCAAACACCAGCAATATGACAGAGCAACAACCAGCAAGATGACAGAGCAAACACCAGCAATATGACAGAGCAAACACCAGCAATATGACATAGCAAACACCAGCAATATGACAAAGCAAACACCAGCAATAGGACAGAGCAAACACCAGCAATAGGACAGAGCAAACACCAGCAATATGACAGAGCAAACACCAGCAATATGACAGAGCAAACACCAGCAAGACGGTAGAGTTAACACAAGTAATATGGCAAACACCAGCAATAGGATAGAGCAAACACCAGCAATATGACAGAGCAAACACCAGCAATATGACAGAGCAAACACCAGCAATATGACAGAGCTAACACCAGCAATATGACAGAGCAAACACCAGCAATATGACAGAGCTAACACCAGCAATATGACAGAGCAAACACCAGCAATATGACAGAGCTAACACCAGCAATATGACAGAGCAAACACCAGCACTATGACAGAGCTAACACCAGCAATATGACAGAGCTAACACCAGCAATACAGTAGAGTTAACACCAGTAATATGGCACACCAGCAATATGACAGAGCAAACACCAGCAATAGGACAGAGCAAACACCAGCAATATGACAGAGCAAACACCAGCAATATGACAGAGCAAACACCAGCAATATGACAGAGCAAACACCAGCAATATGACAGAGCAAACACCAGCAATATGACAGAGCAAACACCAGCAATAGGACAGAGCTAACACCAGCAATATGACAGAGCAAACACCAGCAATATGACAGAGCTAACACCAGCAATATGACAGAGCTAACACCAGCAAGATGGAAGAGTTAACACCAGTAATAGGAGAGCAAACACCAGCAATATGGTAGAGTTAACACCAGAAATAGGATAGAGCAAACACTTGCAATATGACAGAGCAAACACCAGCATGATGGAAGAGCAAACACAAGTAATATGATAGAGCAACCACCAGCAAGATGACAGAGCAAACACCAGCAATATGACAGAGCAAACACCAGCAAGACGGTAGAGCAAACACCAGCAATATGAATGAGCAAATACCAGAACAACGGTAGAGTTAACACCAGCAAGACGGAATAGTTAACACCAGTAATATGACAGAGCAAATACCAGCAAGAAGGTAGAGCTAACACCAGTAGTATGACAGAGCAAACACCAGCAATATGTAAGAGCAAACACCAGCAATTGACAGAGCAACACCAGCAATATGACAGAGCAAACACCAGCAATATGACAGAGCAAACACCGCAATATGACAGAGCAAACACCAGCAATATGACAGAGCAAACACCAGCAATATGACAGAGCAAACACCAGCAATATGACAGAGCAAACACCAGCAATATGACAGAGCAAACACCAGCAATATGACAGAGCAAACACCAGCAAGATGACAGAGCAAACACCAGCAATATGACAGAGCAAACACCAGCAAGACGGTAGAGCAAACACCAGCAATATGAAAGAGCAAATACCAGCAAAACGGTAGAGTTAACACCAGCAAGACGGAATAGTTAACACCAGTAATATGACAGAGCAAATACCAGCAAGAAGGTAGAGCTAACACCAGTAGTATGACAGAGCAAACACCAGCAATATGTAAGAGCAAACACCAGCAATATGACAGAGCAAACACCAGCAATATGACAGAGCAAACACCAGCAATATGACAGAGCAAACACCAGCAATATGACAGAGCAAACACCAGCAATATGACAGAGCAAACACCAGCAATATGACAAAGCAAACACCAGCAATATGACAGAGCAAACACCAGCAATATGACAGAGCAAACACCAGCAATATGACAGAGCAAAACCAGCAATATGACAGAGCAAATACCAGCATGATGGAAGAGTTAACACAAGTAGTAGATAGAGCAACCACCAGCAATATGTAGAGCAAACACCAGCAATATGAAGAGCAAATACCAGAACAACGGTAGATTTAACACAGCAAGACGGAATAGTTAACACCAGTAATATGACAGAGCAAATACCAGCAAGAAGGTAGAGCTACACCAGTAGTATGACAGAGCAAACACCAGCAATATGACAGAGCAAACACCAGCAATATGACAGAGCAAACACCAGCAATATGACAGAGCAAACACCAGCAATATGACAGAGCAAACACCAGCAATAGGACAGAGCAAACACCAGCAATATGACAGAGCAAACACCAGCAATATGACAGAGCAAACACCAGCAATATGACAGAGCAAACACCAGCAATATGACAGAGCAAACACCAGCAATATGACAGAGCAGACACCAGCAATATGACAGAGCAAACACCAGCAATATGACTGAGCAAACACCAGCAATATGACAGAGCTAACACCAGCAATAT
>CM026396.1:44802680-44837286 GCA_014843695.1 Archivesica marissinica
GATAGATAGATAGATAGATAGATAGATAGATATATAGATAGATAGATAGATAGATAGATAGATAGATAGATAGATAGATAGATAGATAGATAGATAGATAGATAGATAGATAGATAGATAGATAGATAGATAGATAGATAGATAGATAGATAGATAGATAGCTAGATAGATAGATAGATAGATAGATAGATAGATAGATAGATAGATAGATAGATAGATAGATAGATAGATAGATAGATAGATAGATAGATAGATAGATAGATAGATAGATAGATAGATAGATAGATAGATAGATAGATAGATAGATAGAGAGATAGATAGATAGATAGATAGATAGATAGATAGATAGATAGATAGATAGATAGATAGATAGATAGATAGATAGATAGATAGATAGATAGATAGATAGATAGATAGATAGATAGATAGTCAAATAGATAGATAGATAGATAGATAGGATAGATAGATAGTCAAATAGATAGATAGATAGATAGATAGTCAAATAGATAGATAGATAGATAGATAGATAGATAGATAGTAAATAGATAGATAGATAGATAGATAGATAGATAGATAGATAGATAGATAGATAGATAGATAGATAGATAGATAGATAGATAGATAGATAGATAGATAGATAGATAGATAGATAGATAGATAGATAGATAGATAGATAGATAGATAGATAGATAGATAGATAGATAGATAGATAGATAGATAGATAGATAGATAGATAGATAGATAGATAGATAGATAGATAGATAGATAGATAGATAGATAGATAGATAGATAGATAGATAGATAGATAGATAGATAGATAGATAGATAGATAGATAGATAGATAGATAGATAGATAGATAGATAGATAGATAGATAGATAGATAGATGATAGATAGATAGATAGATAGATAGATAGATAGATAGATATATAGATAGATAGATAGATAGATAGATAGATAGATAGATAGATAGATATCAAATTTATGCATGTTAGGCCAAGAACAATAATAACGTTTTTAAATATTTTCTTCTTAAATCTTTAAATTTCGGACAGACTAAAAGGAAATGAAATTCATTTTCTATCATGTTGGTATTACAGTTATTACAAATTCGTAAATTTCTGCTTAAATTTGAGTATCTTCCCTTTTCAATTGCTAGGTCATGTGATGATGCTCTAAATTTAGATAAGGCTATTCTGAATTTAGTTTCCGTTATACTGTTTAGATACGTTTCGACTTCAAATTCATGTTTAAACATAGAATAGGTTTCCAGGCGAGTCGAATTATTTATTGCAGAATACCAACTTTGGTAACATATACTATATACTGCATTTTTCAAGCGTGGTCGAGTGATTAAGTGCGATGACTCGTATGCCACTGTAACCCATCAACATTGATGGTCACGTGTTCGAGTCCGTGTCTCTTTATATGCAATAGTTGGCAGTTTATTGCGGAGGTTGGTGCACAAAGTACTGGTTAACCGCTGGAGCCTGTCCAGGAAAGGTGTTGTTAGGTAAACTGCCCATCGCTCAAATGGGCAACCGGTAGAGACGTTAAATAAATTTAATATAAAGAATAAAGCAAGTGGCCATATTGATTGTGGAAATATGCCTTTCAATTGGCAATCTATGTTATATTCATGAAGCAATACCTTACGTCTAAACTTTATTTATTTTACAAGGATTGCGAAGCAAGTCTTAACAACTTATATTAATCACTCTCGTTGGCGCGGATGAAAGCGTAACATTTAATGTGGTCATTTGTGTGGGAGGAAACCGTAGTACCCGGAGTAAACCCACCTGTCCGATCTGGCGACCACCTTACCATCTCACATGTGTACCAAGTTTCATACTTGTATCCAACTATGCACTATTATCCTGTAATATGCTTGGCTATTGGGATGATGCACTATTTTCCTGTAATATGCTTGGCTATTGGGATGATGCACTATTATCCTGTAATATGCTTGGCTATTGGGATGATGCACTATTTTCCTGTAATATGCTTGGCTATTGGGATGATGCACTATTTTCCTGTAATATGCTTGGCTATTGGGATGATGCACTATTATCCTGTAATATGCTTGGCTATTGGGATGATGCACTATTTTCCTGTAATATGCTTGGCTATTGGATGATGCACTATTATCCTGTAATATGCTTGGCTATTGGGATGATGCACTATTTTCCTGTAATATGCTTGGCTATTGGGATGATGCACTATTTTCCTGTAATATGCTTGGCTATTGGGATGATGCACTATTTTCCTGTAATATGCTTGGCTATTGGGATGATGCACCATTTTCCTGTAATATGCTTGTCTATTGGGATGAATGGTGTTTCGTGATAATGTCGACTTACCGTTCGTGTCTATTTGTTTCATTGCAGCCCTGATGTCTTTGTTTGTCATCTGAAATCCCATGCTTCTAAGCACTCTTGCCAATTCCTCTTTTGTTATGCTCTCATCTCCGTTCTTGTCGAACAGTTTAAATATATCTTTTATCTCTGAAAAACATAGTTCGTGGTTTACGGAAAGTTACGGACGGTTACGGAAATATATATATATTTTCCTATCTTTCACATTAAAAAATGTTGCCTAGTTGGCATAATTTATGCAAAATCATGCTAATTAGGTAAACTATAAATGCTTGCCGAGAGAGAGAGAGAGGGAGAGAGAGGGAGAGAGAGAGGGGGAGAGAGCGAGAGAGTGATAGAGGGAGAGAGTGAGAGACAGTGAGAGAGAGATAGAGGGAGAGATTGAGAGGGGGGAGATAGAGAGAGAGAGAGAGATGGAGAGAGAGACCGATAGAGAGGGAGAGAGAGGGAGAGAGAGGGCGATAGCGGGAGAGAGAGATGGAGAGAGATTGAGAGGGGGAGAGAGAGAGTGAAAGAGAGATATATCGGAGAGAGAGGGGGAGAAAGAGAGGATATAGATGAGAGAGAGAGAGAGGGAGATAGATGAGAGAGAGGGAGAGAGGGAGTGAGAAAGAGAGAGGGTGAAGGGGGATGCAGGGACTGAGGGAGACCATGGTTCTGACGAAGCTTGAACTCACAATATCGCGGTCACAAGGCGGACACCGCATCAATTAGACCACGGAAGCTCCATCAATACTCACTGTGCTATATGTTTTATAAACACTCATTTAATGAGAGTTAATCTGCCTTTTAAACCTTTCTTAAATTGTCACGTTACCTTTCTGAAATTGTCACGTTACCTTTCTTAAATTGTCACGTTACCTTTCTCAAATTGTCACGTTACCTTTCTCAAATTGTCACGTTACCTTTCTCAAATTGTCACCTTTCTCAAATTGTCACATTACCTTTCTCAAATTGTCACGTTACCTTTCTCAAATTGTCACGTTACATTTATCAAATTGTCACGTTACCTTTCTCACGTAACCTTTCCCAAATTGTCTTTCTCAAATTGTCACGTTACCTTTCTCAAATTGTCACGTTACCTTTTTCAAATTGTCACGTTACCTTTCTCAAATTGTTCCTTTTCTTTGTCTGTTTTCACCTTACTACCTTTGGCAGCCTGAATTAAAATAAAGTGATTACAAATATATGTATACATGTTATTCAACGGGTAATAAAAGTAAAGTATATAGTGCTTGTTTATTATAGTGTCACCCCTATATAAAGGGCCAGTCATTTCTGACTTACGAGACTCTTTTTATAAACACCAGTACTACCCGAATATTATGCTTGTATGCCAGGCTGGTAGGCAATCGGTAATCATTATTTAACTAGCTGGCGGCTCACAAACCGGCCATATCAGAACGAACCCCTGACGAGATTCGAACCTTCGATCTCCCGCTCCGTAGGTAATATTTACATCGCTATTGCATTTCCTTCGATGAACGTATATGCCCCGATTGTATACATTTTCGTATGAAGGTTTCCAACTAATGATATGCAGCTGACATGCGCACTCGACGTTACGGGCATGCGCATGCGCAGTGTTAGGCAGCGTTCGTCTCGAGAAAAAGGCGTGTCTTACAGTTTCCGCTGTTCCAAGGATGATCTATTTGTATGTATGTTCCATTAATGTCAAACGTCTTGCGAGGACCTAGACATGTTTTCCTGTGCAGGCTTAGTCGACCTAAGTGGTTAACCAGTACTAAGCAATGTGTGTGAGGTGCCTTGCTCAATGACACTACATACGTGGCCTGACCGAGTATCGAACCCGGGACCGTTCGATTCCAAATCCGACGCTCTACCACTAGACCACGGACGCCACATTTACACATATTTATCTGTTCCGTCAGACGATAAGTTGCAAATTTGGACTTGAAACATTTTAAAGGTAAAGTGTAAATATTTTCTGTGTGTCATTGAAAAGAATACTTAATATAAATATAAGTAATGAATCGCGGGTTAATAGTTTCCATCGGGATATGAACTACATTGGGCATGCCGTCGGCCTCCACACACTTTAACCACGCCCAATGTAGTTCATACCCTGATGGAAACTCTTAACCCGCGATTCATTCCTTAAATATAGTAGAGTAGAATGGTCATTTCTTGAATCGTTAACAAGTGTACACTAAAGTACTCATACTGTATGATATCTGTCTATATATAATATAATACGATGAGAAAAAACCCAATGCAAACTGATAACTGTTGTGCAAAGGAAACAACGATAAAAGCAGAGGAAACCTGATGGAGTTGCACCACAACGAGATTGTTTCCGGGTCGTAGTGTGCCAAGATAGTTCTTAGTGAAACTGACAATGCACAGTTTGCATGCGTTGCTGTGAAGAAGAATGGTCATTTATTGCAAAACACGAACATACACTTTATTTCCAGTCTTTGTATATATAGAATAGCAAGGCTTGTTATTGTGTTTTGCAGGGCTATTTATTCACAGCGGATGATCACGGATGTTCGGTTATGGTTGTATATACGTAAATAGGCAGACATGCATCCGCGGTCCATCGAATGTAGTCTCAATAACTAATATAGTTAATTTTTCTTTTTGGTAAAAATGCATTTTCATGACAGGCAGTGTATAGTTGTTGTGTATTTTGAGAAATTATATGACTTGAGAAGACTTCAGACTAGTTGATGTGTAGAAAAGATGTGGTATACGAATTCAAGCCATTGCAAACTGAAGGTTGGCATACTGTATTATTTGGCGGAGGAATACAGTGTGTAAACACAGTGACGTTATTCACAGGCGAGCACTGGTTATTTGAAACTTAAAATTTGAAATATTCTTGGTGTGTTTCAGGCTGATTTGAATACCTCTTCACAGTGGATGTGGTATCAGAAGAAATGAAAGATTGGAAATATAAATGAACAGACTGTATGTTTTTACTTTTTACTATGTATTTAATAGGCAATTTATTTGTTGTTTTACAACCTTATACTGTATCATTGCGCAGGTGAACAGTCCGAAAGTATCATGGTCTATGATGAGACATAGCGAAACAAGTTATTGTGGATAGTAATGACGATAAGTGGTTGATTTGTACGGAATACAGTTTATTGAATGTGGAATGTCTGTGAAATAATGACAGACAACAGACACGTGTGTATTTACTATAAGATATATAGGCCACGTTAGTGCGACACCTATACTCCACAAAGAGTATCCAGGGGCGGTAATTCATCAACGTCTCTCGTTGTAATACCATGCAGGCGGTGATATGATTGATGGATAGTAGTGAGGGCCATATGATACAAGTCAACTGATAGGCCTACTGATACGAATACATTACAAAAATCCTACCATAGTTTCGGTTGAAATACTCTCTTGTTTCTGTGGATTTAGTTTCCAACATTAGAAACTGTAGATTATAAAAAAAACTTCACTCTGGTTAAAACAAGCAGTGTTGCCGTGTGCTTATTTGTTTTCAAAACTTCAACTCTAATATAGATCCGCGGTAATTAGGTTCGATTATGACTATCTTGATTAGCGTCCCTTTGAACGACTATGGATAACGATAACGTTGTAGTTTTTAAAGACGATCTATCGCCGTAATCCAACTAAAGAAGCACAACCATGTACACAGTAAATTGGCCCCGAGTCAGATTTCTTATTTCTCACTCCCCTATCTCGTTTCGACAGAAAATATTATAAAGACTAAATATTTTGAATACGGATAGGAAAGATTAAGTATCTCCAGCACTTATTTCCCTCGAGACATGACGGCTAATCCTGAAGAATTATAAGTATATCAAATGTATTAGAACGGATTAAAGGTGTACCCTCAGCAAAACGTTTATTATTAGTCTCTGCAAATCTACGTTTATATATTCTTTTGTTTTAAGTTTAAACTTTATTATTTGTTTAAGCTTTATATATTTTACAACGATTGCGAAGCAAGTTTTAACAACTTATATTAATCACTCTCGTTGGCGCGGGTGAAAGCGTAAATGTGGTCATTCGTGTGCTAGGAAACCGGAGTACCCGGAGAAAACCCACCCGTCCGATCTGGCGACCACCGTACCATCTCACATACTTCCCGGTCCGAGGATCGAACCCGGGTTGCATTGGTGAGAAGCGAGCACGCTAGCCACTGCGCTAATCGGACATGGGTTTAGCGTCGGTTTTGAGGGGGGGATTAGTGTCGCACAAACTGCTTAGGTCATATGATCATAGGTCACGGGCTATTATTGTTTTGGGGGTTTAGTGTCGCACAATACTGCTTACGTCATATGGTCATAGGTCACGGGCTATTATTGTTTTGGGGGCTTAGCGTCGCACAATACTGCTTACGTCATATGGTCATAGGTCACGGGCTATTATTGTGTTGGGGGTTTAGCGTCGCACAAGCTGCTTACGTCATAGGTCACCGGCTATTATTGTTGGAGAAATGACACTGTAATGCTCCTCCGAGCAATAATTCAGACACGGACGGACACATGGGTAGAGCCATAGACCGACCGGAAGCCAGCTAGAGAGTTTATACAATTTATTTAGCGAAACAAGTTCTTACAACTTATATTAATCACTCTCGAGACCTCATTCCTGATGGAATCTATCGCCACGAGGGAGTGAGAAGAAGCAACGTGGCAAATGCCTTGCCTAACGGCTCCAGCGGGGCTCAAACTCCAAAAACTTTTTTTAAAACGCGCTACTACTGCGCAATCACGACTTCCAGGAAATCATACTCATTATTGAGTGTTGGGAGTATGATGTAGCTGAAGATTAAAAACCAACCATATCGATTGTTAAAACCGACTTACGTTGCTATGGCAGTTTCGTGAAACCGGTTCCTGGTTCCATAATTGGTTGACGCTGGACAACACTCAAACGAGAAATGATTTGCTACACAATTCGGAACCAACAACATCAATATTAAAAATCGAGATTAATTTTTAAAACGATGTAATAAACCTTTAATGAAATGTCAATGTTTTCTTTTCTGCTATATGCTTGTTAATAATCTGGGATAAAATCCATTTGAATGGTATTAGATCGATCTTTGATCTAGTTCTACTCGTTCAGTAACATAGTTAAGCCCATTAACGATTAACAAGTAGTACATGTGTTAACGATTCCGTCATGCTGGTGTAAGCTCTGTCCTATTGTTGGTGTTAGCTCTGTCCTATTGTTGGTGTTAGCTCTGTCCTATTGTTGGTGTTAGCTCTGTCCTATTGTTGGTGTTAGCTCTGTCCTATTGTTGGTGTTAGCTCTGTCCTATTGCTGGTGTTAGCTCTGTCCTATTGTTGGTGTTAGCTCTGTCCTATTGTTGGTGTTAGCTCTGTCCTATTGCTGGTGTTAGCTCTGTCCTATTGCTGGTGTTTGCTCTGTCCTATTGCTGGTGTTAGCTCTGTCCTATTGTTGGTGTTTGCTCTGTCCTATTGTTGGTGTTAGCTCTGTCATATTGCTGGTGTTTGCTCTGTCCTATTGCTGGTGTTAGCTCTGTCCTATTGCTGGTGTTTGCTCTGTCCTATTGTTGGTGTTAGCTCTGTCCTATTGTTGGTGTTAGCTCTGTCCTATTGTTGGTGTTAGCTCTGTCATATTGCTGGTGTTTGCTCTGTCCTATTGCTGGTGTTAGCTCTGTCCTATTGTTGGTGTTAGCTCTGTCCTATTGTTGGTGTTAGCTCTGTCCTATTGCTGGTGTTAGCTCTGTCCTATTGCTGGTGTTTGCTCTGTCCTATTGCTGGTGTTAGCTCTGTCCTATTGTTGGTGTTAGCTCTGTCCTATTGTTGGTGTTAGCTCTGTCCTATTGCTGGTGTAAGCTCTGTCCTATTGTTGGTGTTAGCTCTGTCCTATTGCTGGTGTTAGCTCTGTCCTATTGTTGGTGTTAGCTCTGTCCTATTGCTGGTGTAAGCTCTGTCTATTGTTGGTGTTAGCTCTGTCCTATTGCTGGTGTAAGCTCTGTCTATTGTTGTTGTTAGCTCTGTCCTATTGCTGGTGTAAGCTCTGTCCTATTGTTGGTGTTAGCTCTGTCCTATTGCTGGTGTAAGCTCTGTCCTATTGTTGGTTGTTGCTTTGCCATACTACTGGTGTTAACTCTACCGCCTTGATGGTGTTTACTCTGTCATCTTGCTGGTGTTTGCTCTATCATATTGCTGGCGCTTGCTCTATCATCGTGCTGGTGTTAGCTCTGTCCTATTGCTGGTGGTTGCTTTTTCATATTACTGGTGTTTGTCATATTACTGGTGTTTGTCATATTACTGGTGTTAACTCTTCCGTCTTGCTGGTGTTTGCTCTGTCATATTGCTTGTGTTTGCTCTGTCCTATTGCTGGTATTTGATCTGTCCTATTGCTGGTGTTTGCTCTGTCATCTTGCTGGTGTTTGCTCTGTTATCTTGCTGGTGTTAGCTCTGTCATATTGCTGGTGTTAGCTCTGTCCAATTGCTGGTGTTTGCTCTGTTATATTGCTGGTGTTTACTCTGTTATATTGCTGGTGTTTGCTCTGTCATATTGCTGGTGTTTGCTCTGTTATATTGCTGGTGTTTGCTCTGTCCTATTGCTGGTGTTTGCTCTGTCCTATTGCTGGTGTTTGCTCTGTCCTATTGCTGGTGTTTGCTCTGTCCTATTGCTGGTGTTAGCTCTGTCATATTGCTGGTGTTAGCTCTTTCATATTGCGGGTGTTTGCTATGTCCTATTGCTGGTGTTTGCTCTGTCCTATTGCTGGTGTTAGCTCTGTCATATTGCTGGTGTTAGCTCTGTCATATTGCTTGTGTTTGCTCTGTCATATTGCTGGTGTTTGCTCTATCATATTACTGGCGCTTGCTCTATCATCTTGCTAGTGTTAGCTCTGTCCTATTGCTGGTGGTTGCTTTTTCATATTACTGGTGTTTGTCATATTACTGGTGTTTGTCATATTACTGGTGTTTGTCATATTACTGGTGTTAACTCTTCCGTCTTGCTGGTGTTTGCTCTGTCATATTGTTTGTGTTTGCTCTGTCCTATTGCTGGTGTTTGATCTGTCCTATTGCTGGTGTTTGCTCTGTCATCTTGCTGGTGTTTGCTCTGTTATCTTGCTGGTGTTAGCTCTGTCATATTGCTGGTGTTAGCTCTGTCCTATTGCTGGTGTTTGCTCTGTTATCTTGCTGGTGTTTGCTCTGTCCTATTGCTGGTGTTTGCTCTGTCATATTGCTGGTGTTTGCTCTGTCCTATTGCTGGTGTTTGCTCTGTCCTATTGCTGGTGTTTGCTCTGTCCTATTGCTTGTGTTAGCTCTGTCCTATTGCTGGTGTTTGCTCTGTCCTTTTGCTGTTGTTTGCTCTGTTCTATTGCTGGTGTTAGCTCTGTCATATTGCTGGTGTTAGCTCTGTCATACTGCTTGTGTTTGCTCTGTCATATTGCTGGTGTTTGCTCTGTCATATTGCTGGTGTTTGCTCTGTCTTATTGCTGGTGTTAGCTCTGTCCTATTGCTGGTGTTTGCTCAGTCATATTGCTGGTGTTTGCTCTGTCATATTGCTGGTGGTTGCTCTGTCATATTGTTGGTGTTTGCTCTGTCCTATTGCTGGTGTTTGCTCTGTCATATTGCTGGTGTTTGCTCTGTGCTATTGCTGGTGTTTGCTCTGTCCTATTGCTGGTGTTTGCTCTGTCCTATTGCTGGTGTTAGCTCTGTCCTATTGCTGGTGTTTGCTCTGTCCTATTGCTGGTGTTTGCTCTGTCCTATTGCTGGTGTTAGCTCTGTCATATTGCTGGTGTTAGCTCTGTCATACTGCTTGTGTTTGCTCTGTCATATTGCTGGTGTTTGCTCTGTCATATTGCTGGTGTTTGCTCTGTCCTATTGCTGGTGTTAGCTCTGTCCTATTGCTGGTGTTTGCTCTGTCATATTGCTGGTGTTTGCTCTGTCATATTGCTGGTGGTTGCTCTGTCATATTGCTGGTGTTTGCTCTGTCCTATTGCTGGTGTTTGATCTGTCCTATTGCTGGTGTTTGCTCTGTCATCTTGCTGGTGTTTGCTCTGTTATCTTGCTGGTGTTAGCTCTGTCATATTGCTGGTGTTAGCTCTGTCCTATTGCTGGTGTTTGCTCTGTTATCTTGCTGGTGTTTGCTCTGTCCTATTGCTGGTGTTTGCTCTGTCATATTGTTGGTGTTTGCTCTGTGCTATTGCTGGTGTTTGCTCTGTCCTATTGCTGGTGTTTGCTCTGTCCTATTGCTGGTGTTAGCTCTGTCCTATTGCTGGTGTTAGCTCTGTCATATTGCTGGTGTTAGCTCTGTCACATTGAGGGTGTTTGCTCAGTCCTATTGCTGGTGTTTGCTCTGTCCTATTGCTGGTGTTAGCTCTGTCATATTGCTGGTGTTAGCTCTGTCATATTGCTTGTGTTTGCTCTGTCATATTGCTGGTGTTTGCTCTGTCATATTGCTGGTGTTTGCTCTGTCCTATTGCTGGTGTTAGCTCTGTCCTATTGCTGGTGTTTGCTCTGTCATATTGCTGGTGTTTGCTCTGTCATAATGCTGGTGTTTGCTCTGTCCTATTGCTGGTGTTAGCTCTGTCATATTGCTGGTGTGCCATATTACTGGTGTTAACTCTACTGTCTTGCTGGTGTTAGCTCTGTCATATTGCTTGTGTTAGCTCTGTCATATTGCTGGTGTTTGCTCTGTCATATTGCTGGTGTTAGCTCTGTCATATTGCTGGTGTTTGCTCTGTCATATTGCTGGTGTTAGCTCTGTCATATTGCTGGTGTTTGCTCTGTCCTATTGCTAGTGTTAGCTCTGTCATATTGCTGGTGTTTGCTCTGTCCTATTGCTGGTGTTTGCTCTGTCCTATTGCTGGTGTTTGCTCTGACATATTGCTGGTGTGTGCCATATTACTGGTGTTAACTCTACATTCTTGCTGTTGTTTGCTCTGTCCTATTGCTGGTGTTAGCTCTGTCATATTGCTGGTGTGTGCCATATTACTGGTGTTAACTCTACTGTCTTGCTGGTGTTTGCTCTGTCCTATTGCTGGTGTTTGCTCTGTCCTATTGCTGGTGTTTGCTCTGTCCTATTGCTGGTGTTTGCGCTGTCATATTGCTGGTGTTAGCTCTGTCCTATTGCTGGTGTTAGCTCTGTCCTATTGCTGGTGTTGCTCTGTCATCTTGCTGGTGTTAGCTCTGTCATATTGCTGGTGTTTGCTCTGTCATATTGCTGGTGTTTGCTCTGTCCTATTGCTGGTGTTAGCTCTGTCCTATTGCTGGTGCTTGCTCTGTCCTATTGCTGGTGCTTGCTCTGTCCTATTGCTGGTGTTAGCTCTGTCATATTGCTTGTGTTTGCTCTGTCCTATTGCTGTTGTTTGCTCTGTCCTATTGCTGGTGTTTGCTCTGTCATGTTGCTGGTGGTTGCTCTGTCATCATGTTGGTGTTTGCTCTGTCATATTGCTGGTGGTTGCTCTGTCATCATGTTGGTGTTTGCTCTGTCATATTGCTGGTGTTTGGCATATTACTGGTGTTAACTCTACTGTCTTGCTGGTGTTTGCTCAGTCCTATTGCTGGTGTTTGCTCTATCCTATTGCTGATGTTTGCCATATTACTGGTGTTAACTCTACTGTCTTGCTGGGGTTTGCTCTGTCATCTTGCTGGTGTTAGCTCTGTCATACTGCTTGTGTTTGCTCTGTCATATTGCTGGTGTTTGCTCTGTCATATTGCTGGTGTTTGCTCTGTCTTATTGCTGGTGTTAGCTCTGTCCTATTGCTGGTGTTTGCTCAGTCATATTGCTGGTGTTTGCTCTGTCATATTGCTGGTGGTTGCTCTGTCATATTGTTGGTGTTTGCTCTGTCCTATTGCTGGTGTTTGCTCTGTCATATTGCTGGTGTTTGCTCTGTGCTATTGCTGGTGTTTGCTCTGTCCTATTGCTGGTGTTTGCTCTGTCCTATTGCTGGTGTTAGCTCTGTCCTATTGCTGGTGTTTGCTCTGTCCTATTGCTGGTGTTTGCTCTGTCCTATTGCTGGTGTTAGCTCTGTCATATTGCTGGTGTTAGCTCTGTCATACTGCTTGTGTTTGCTCTGTCATATTGCTGGTGTTTGCTCTGTCATATTGCTGGTGTTTGCTCTGTCCTATTGCTGGTGTTAGCTCTGTCCTATTGCTGGTGTTTGCTCTGTCATATTGCTGGTGTTTGCTCTGTCATATTGCTGGTGGTTGCTCTGTCATATTGCTGGTGTTTGCTCTGTCCTATTGCTGGTGTTTGATCTGTCCTATTGCTGGTGTTTGCTCTGTCATCTTGCTGGTGTTTGCTCTGTTATCTTGCTGGTGTTAGCTCTGTCATATTGCTGGTGTTAGCTCTGTCCTATTGCTGGTGTTTGCTCTGTTATCTTGCTGGTGTTTGCTCTGTCCTATTGCTGGTGTTTGCTCTGTCATATTGTTGGTGTTTGCTCTGTGCTATTGCTGGTGTTTGCTCTGTCCTATTGCTGGTGGTTGCTCTGTCCTATTGCTGGTGTTAGCTCTGTCCTAGTGCTGGTGTTTGCTCTGTCCTATTGCTGGTGTTAGCTCTGTCATATTGCTGGTGTTAGCTCTGTCACATTGAGGGTGTTTGCTCAGTCCTATTGCTGGTGTTTGCTCTGTCCTATTGCTGGTGTTAGCTCTGTCATATTGCTGGTGTTAGCTCTGTCATATTGCTTGTGTTTGCTCTGTCATATTGCTGGTGTTTGCTCTGTCATATTGCTGGTGTTTGCTCTGTCCTATTGCTGGTGTTAGCTCTGTCCTATTGCTGGTGTTTGCTCTGTCATATTGTTGGTGTTTGCTCTGTCATAATGCTGGTGTTTGCTCTGTCCTATTGCTGGTGTTAGCTCTGTCATATTGCTGGTGTGCCATATTACTGGTGTTAACTCTACTGTCTTGCTGGTGTTAGCTCTGTCATATTGCTTGTGTTAGCTCTGTCATATTGCTGGTGTTTGCTCTGTCATATTGCTGGTGTTAGCTCTGTCATATTGCTGGTGTTTGCTCTGTCCTTTTGCTGGTGTTTGCTCTGTTCTATTGCTGGTGTTAGCTCTGTCATATTGCTGGTGTTAGCTCTGTCATACTGCTTGTGTTTGCTCTGTCATATTGCTGGTGTTTGCTCTGTCATATTGCTGGTGTTTGCTCTGTCTTATTGCTGGTGTTAGCTCTGTCCTATTGCTGGTGTTTGCTCAGTCATATTGCTGGTGTTTGCTCTGTCATATTGCTGGTGTTAGCTCTGTCATATTGCTGGTGTTTGCTCTGTCCTATTGCTAGTGTTAGCTCTGTCATATTGCTGGTGTTTGCTCTGTCCTATTGCTGGTGTTTGCTCTGTCCTATTGCTGGTGTTTGCTCTGACATATTGCTGGTGTGTGCCATATTACTGGTGTTAACTCTACATTCTTGCTGTTGTTTGCTCTGTCCTATTGCTGGTGTTAGCTCTGTCATATTGCTGGTGTGTGCCATATTACTGGTGTTAACTCTACTGTCTTGCTGGTGTTTGCTCTGTCCTATTGCTGGTGTTTGCTCTGTCCTATTGCTGGTGTTTGCTCTGTCCTATTGCTGGTGTTTGCGCTGTCATATTGCTGGTGTTAGCTCTGTCCTATTGCTGGTGTTAGCTCTGTCCTATTGCTGGTGTTGCTCTGTCATCTTGCTGGTGTTAGCTCTGTCATATTGCTGGTGTTTGCTCTGTCATATTGCTGGTGTTTTTGCTCTGTCATATTGCTGGTGTTTGCTCTGTCCTATTGCTGGTGTTAGCTCTGTCCTATTGCTGGTGCTTGCTCTGTCCTATTGCTGATGCTTGCTCTGTCCTATTGCTGGTGTTAGCTCTGTCATATTGCTTGTGTTTGCTCTGTCCTATTGCTGTTGTTTGCTCTGTCCTATTGCTGGTGTTTGCTCTGTCATATTGCTGGTGGTTGCTCTGTCATCATGTTGGTGTTTGCTCTGTCATATTGCTGGTGGTTGCTCTGTCATCATGTTGGTGTTTGCTCTGTCATATTGCTGGTGTTTGGCATATTACTGGTGTTAACTCTACTGTCTTGCTGGTGTTTGCTCAGTCCTATTGCTGGTGTTTGCTCTATCCTATTGCTGATGTTTGCCATATTACTGGTGTTAACTCTACTGTCTTGCTGGTGTTTGCTCTGTCATCTTGCTGGTGTTAGCTCTGTCATCTTGCTGGTGTTTGCTCTGTCCTATTGCTGGTGTTTGCCATATTACTGGTGTTAACTCTACTGTATTGATGTTGTTAGATCTGTCATCTTGCTGGTGTTTGCTCTGTCATCTTGCTGGTGTTTGCTCTGTTCTATTGCTGGTGTTAGCTTTGTCTTATTGCTGGTGGCTGCTCTATTCTATTACTTGTGTTAACTCTTCCATCATGCTGGTATTTGCTCTGTCATATTGCTGGGGCTCGCTCTGTCCTATTGCTGGTGTTTGCTCTGTCCTATTGCTTGTGTTTGCTCTGTCCTATTGCTGGTGTTAGCTCTGTCCTCTTGCTGGTGTTTGATCTGTCATCTTGCTGGTGTTAGCTCTGTCATATTGCTGGTGCTTGCTCTGTCCTATTGCTGGTGTTTGCTCTATCCTATTGCTGGTGTTTGCTCTGTCATATTGCTGGTGCTTGCTCTGTCATATTGCTGGTGTTTGCTCTGTCCTATTGCTGGTGGTTGGTCTGTCATCATGTTGGTGTTTGCTCTGTCATATTGCTGGTGTTTGGCATACTACTGGTCTTAACTCTACTGTCTTGCTGGTGTTTGCTCTGTCCTATTGCTGGTGTTTGCTCTATCCTATTGCTGGTGATTGCCATATTACTAGTGTTAACTCTACTGTCTTGCTGGTGTTTGCTCTGTCATATTGCTGGTGTTTGCTCTGTCATACTACTGGTGTTAGCTCTACCTTCTTGCTGGTATTTGCTCTGTCATATTACTGGTGTTATCTATTCCGTCTAGCTGGTGTTAACTCTACCGTTTTGCTGGTATTTGCTCTTTCATATTGCTGGTGTTTGCTCTGTCCTATTGCTAGTGTTTGCTCTGTCATATTGCTGGTGGTTGCTCTGTCATCATGTTGGTGTTTGCTCTGTCATCATGTTGGTGTTTGCTCTGTCATATTGCTGGTGTTTGGCATATTACTGGTGTTAACTCTACTGTCTTGCTGGTGTTTGCTCTGTCCTATTGCTGGTGTTTGCTCTATACTATTGCTGGTGTTTGCCATATTACTGGTGTTAACTCTACTGTCTTGCTGGTGTTTGCTTTGTCATCTTGCTGGTGTTAGCTCTGTCATATTGCTGGTGTTTGCTCTGTCCTATTGCTGGTGTTTGCCATATTAATGGTGTTAACTCTACTGTCTTGCTGTTGTTTGCTCTGTCATCTTGCTGGTGTTTGCTCTGTCATATTGCTGGTGTTTGCTCTGTCCTATTGCTGGTGTTTGCCATATTAATGGTGTTAACTCTACTGTCTTGCTGTTGTTTGCTCTGTCATATTGCTGGTGTTTGCTCTGTCATCTTGCTGGTGTTTACTCTGTCCTATTGCTGGTGTTTGCTCTGTCATATTGCTGGTGGTTGCTCTATTATATTACTTGTGTTAACTCGTCCATCATGCTGGTGTTAGCTCTGTCTTATTGCTGGTGGCTGCTCTATTCTATTACTTGTGTTAACTCTTCCATCATGCTGGTATTTGCTCTGTCATATTGCTGGTGTTTGCTCTATTCTATTACTTGTGTTAACTCTTCCATCATGCTGATGTTTGCTCTGTCATCTTGCTGGTGTTTGCTCTGTCATCTTGCTGGTGGTTGCTCTATCCTATTACTTGTGTTAACTCTTCCATCATGCTGGTATTTGCTCTGTCATATTGCGGGTGGTTGCTCTATTCTATTACTTGTGATAACTCAACCATCTTGCTGGTGGTTGCTCTATCCTATTACTTGTGTTAACTCTACCGTCTTGCTGGTGTTTGCTCTGTCATATTGCTGGTGGTTGCTCTATTCTATTACTTGTGTTAACTCTACCATCTTGCTGGTGGTTGCTTTGCCATATTACTGGTGTTAACTCTACCGTCTTGCTGGTGTTTGCTCTGTCATATTGCTGGTGCTTGCTCTGTCCTATTGCTGGTGTTTTCTCTGTCATATTGCTGGTGTTTGCTCTGTCATATTGCTGGTGTTTGCTCTGTGATATTGCTGGTATTTGCTCTGTCATCTTGCTGGTGTTTGCTCTGTCATATTGCTGGTGTTTGCTCTGTCCTATTGCTGGTGTTAGCTCTGTCCTATTGCTGGTGCTTGCTCTGTCCTATTGCTGGTGCTTGCTCTGTCCTATTGCTGGTGTTAGCTCTGTCATATTGCTTGTGTTTGCTCTGTCCTATTGCTGTTGTTTGCTCTGTCCTATTGCTGGTGTTTGTTCTGTCATATTGCTGGTGGTTGCTCTGTCATCATGTTGGTGTTTGCTCTGTCATATTGCTGGTGTTTGGCATATTACTGGTGTTAACTCTACTGTCTTGCTGGTATTTGCTCTGTCCTATTGCTGGTGTTTGCTCTATCCTATTGCTGATGTTTGCCATATTACTGGTGTTAACTCTACTGTCTTGCTGGTGTTTGCTCTGTCATCTTGCTGGTGTTAGCTCTGTCATCTTGCTGGTGTTTGCTCTGTCCTATTGCTGGTGTTTGCCATATTACTGGTGTTATCTCTACTGTATTGCTGTTGTTTGCTCTGTCATCTTGCTGGTGTTTGCTCTGTCATCTTGCTGGTGTTTGCTCTGTTCTATTGCTGGTTTTAGCTGTCTTATTGCTGGTGGCTGCTCTATTCTATTACTTGTGTTAACTCTTCCATCATGCTGGTGTTTGCTCTGTCATCTTGCTGGTGTTTGCTCTGTCATCTTGCTGGTGGTTGCTCTATCCTATTACTTGTGATAACTTTTCCATCATGCTGGTATTTGATCTGTCATATTGCTGGTGCTTGCTCTGTCCTATTGCTGGTGCTTGCTCTGTCCTATTGCTGGTGTTAGCTCTGTCCTATTGCTGGTGTTTGCTCTGTTATATTGCTGGTGTTAGCTCTGTCATATTGCTGGTGTTAGCTCTGTCATACTGCTTGTGTTTGCTCTGTCATATTGCTGGTGTTTGCTCTGTCATATTGCTGGTGTTTGCTCTGTCCTATTTCTGGTGTTAGGTCTGTCCTATTGCTGGTGTTTGCTCTGTTATCTTGCTGGTGTTAGCTCTGTCATATTGCTGGTGTTAGCTCTGTCCTATTGCTGGTGTTTGCTCTGTCCTATTGCTGGTGTTAGCTCTGTCCTATTGCTGGTGTTTGCTCTGTCATATTGCTGGTGTTTGCTCTGTCATATTGCTGGTGGTTGCTCTGTCATATTGCTGGTGTTTGCTCTGTCATATTGCTGGTGTTTGCTCTGTCATATTGCTGGTGTTTGCTCTGTCCTATTGCTGGTGTTAGCTCTGTCATATTGCTGGTGTGCCATATTACTGGTGTTAACTCTACTGTATTGCTGGTGTTAGCTCTGTCATATTGCTTGTGTTAGCTCTGTCATAGTGCTGGTGTTTGCTCTGTCATATTGCTGGTGTTAGCTCTGTCATATTGCTGGTGTTTGCTCTGTCATATTGCTGGTGTTAGCTCTGTCATATTGCTGGTGTTTGCTCTGTCCTATTGCTGGTGTTAGCTCTGTCATATTGCTGGTGTTTGCTCTGTCATATTGCTGGTGTTTGCTCTGTCCTATTGCTGGTGTTTGCTCTGTCATATTGCTGGTGTGTGCCATATTACTGGTGTTAACTCTACTGTCTTGCTGTTGTTTGCTCTGTCCTATTGCTGGTGTTAGCTCTGTCATATTGCTGGTGTGTGCCATATTACTGGTGTTAACTCTACTGTCTTGCTGGTGTTTGCTCTGTCCTATTGCTGGTGTTTGCTCTGTCCTATTGCTGGTGTTTGCTCTGTCCTATTGCTGATGTTTGCTCTGTCATATTGCTGGTGTTAGCTCTGTCCTATTGCTGGTTTTAGCTCTGTCCTATTGCTGGTGTTTGCTCTGTCATCTTGCTGGTGTTAGCTCTGTCATATTGCTGGTGTTAGATCTGTCATATTGCTGGTGTTTGCTCTGTCATATTGCTGGTGTTTGCTCTGTCCTATTGCTGGTGCTTGCTCTGTCCTATTGCTGGTGCTTGCTCTGTCCTATTGCTGGTGTTAGCTCTGTCATATTGCTTGTGTTTGCTCTGTCTTATTGCTGTTGTTTGCTCTGTCCTATTGCTGGTGTTTGCTCTGTCATATTGCTGGTGGTTGCTCTGTCATCATGTTGGTGTTTGCTATGTCATATTGCTGGTGGTTGCTCTGTCATCATGTTGGTGTTTGCTCTGTCATATTGCTGGTGTTTGGCATATTACTGGTGTTAACTCTACTGTCTTGCTGGTGTTTGCTCTATCCTATTGCTGATGTTTGCCATATTACGGGTGTTAACTATACTGTCTTGCTGGTGTTTGCTCTGTCATCTTGCTGGTGTTAGCTCTGTCATATTGCTGGTGTTTGCTCTGTCCTATTGCTGGTGTTTGCCATATTACTGGTGTTAACTCTACTGTCTTGCTGTTGTTTGCTCTGTCATCTTGCTAGTGTTTGCTCTGTCATCTTGCTGGTGTTTGCTCTGTTTTATTGCTGGTGTTAGCTCTGTCTTATTGCTGGTGGCTGCTCTATTCTATTACTTGTGATAACTCTTCCATCATGCTGGTATTTGCTCTGTCATATTGCTGGTGTTTGCTCTATTCTATTACTTGTGTTAACTCTTCCATCATGCTGGTGTTTGCTCTGTCATCTTGCTGGTGTTTGCTCTGTCATCTTGCTGGTGGTTGCTCTATCCTATTACTTGTGTTAACTCTTCCATCATGCTGGTATTTGCTCTGTCATATTGCTGGGGCTCGCTCTTTCCTATTGCTGGTGCTTGCTCTGTCCTATTGCTTGTGTTTGCTCTGTCCTATTGCTGGTGTTAGCTCTGTCCTCTTGCTGGTGTTTGATCTGTCATCTTGCTGGTGTTAGCTCTGTCATATTGCTGGTGCTTGCTCTGTCCTATTGCTGGTGTTTGCTCTATCCTATTGCTGGTGTTTGCTCTGTCATATTGCTGGTGCTTGCTCTGTCATATTGCTGGTGTTTGCTCTGTCCTATTGCTGGTGGTTGGTCTGTCATCATGTTGGTGTTTGCTCTGTCATATTGCTGGTGTTTGGCATACTACTGGTGTTAACTCTACTGTCTTGCTGGTGTTTGCTCTGTCCTATTGCTGGTGTTTGCTCTATCCTATTGCTGGTGATTGCCATATTACTAGTGTTAACTCTACTGTCTTGCTGGTGTTTGCTCTGTCATATTGCTGGTGTTTGCTCTGTCATACTAATGGTGTTAGCTCTACCTTCTTGCTGGTATTTGCTCTGTCATATTACTGGTGTTATCTATTCCGTCTTGCTGGTGTTAACTCTACCGTTTTGCTTGTATTTGCTCTTTCATATTGCTGGTGTTTGCTCTGTCCTATTGCTAGTGTTTGCTCTGTCATATTGCTGGTGGTTGCTCTGTCATCATGTTGGTGTTTGCTCTGTCATCATGTTGGTGTTTGCTCTGTCATATTGCTGGTGTTTGGCATATTACTGGTGTTAACTCTACTGTCTTGCTGGTGTTTGCTCTGTCCTATTGCTGGTGTTTGCTCTATACTATTGCTGGTGTTTGCCATATTACTGGTGTTAACTCTACTGTCTTGCTGGTGTTTGCTTTGTCATCTTGCTGGTGTTAGCTCTGTCATATTGCTGGTGTTTGCTCTGTCCTATTGCTGTTGTTTGCCATATTAATGGTGTTAACTCTACTGTCTTGCTGTTGTTTGCTCTGTCATCTTGCTGGTGTTTGCTCTGTCATATTGCTGGTGTTTGCTCTGTCCTATTGCTGGTGTTTGCCATATTAATGGTGTTAACTCTACTGTCTTGCTGTTGTTTGCTCTGTCATATTGCTGGTGTTTGCTCTGTCATCTTGCTGGTGTTTACTCTGTCCTATTGCTGGTGTTTGCTCTGTCATATTGCTGGTGTTTGCTCTATTATATTACTTGTGTTAACTCGTCCATCATGCTGGTGTTAGCTCTGTCTTATTGCTGGTGGCTGCTCTATTCTATTACTTGTGTTAACTCTTCCATCATGCTGGTATTTGCTCTGTCATATTGCTGGTGTTTGCTCTATTCTATTACTTGTGTTAACTCTTCCATCATGCTGATGTTTGCTCTGTCATCTTGCTGGTGTTTGCTCTGTCATCTTGCTGGTGGTTGCTCTATCCTATTACTTGTGTTAACTCTTCCATCATGCTGGTATTTGCTCTGTCATATTGCGGGTGGTTGCTATGTCATATTGCTGGTGTTTGCTCTGTCATATTGCTGGTGTTTGCTCTGTCATATTGCTGGTGTTTGCTCTGTCATCTTGCTGGTGTTTGCTCTGTCATATTGCTGGTGTTTGCTCTGTCATATTGCTGGTGTTTGCTCTGTCATATTGCTTGTGTTTGCTCTGTCATATTGCTGGTGTTTGCCCTGTCATATTGCTGGTGTTTGCTCTGTCATATTGCTGGTGTTTGCTCTGTCATATTGCTGGTATTTGCTCTGTCATATTGCTGGTGTTTGCTCTGTCATACTACTGGTGTTAGCTCTACCTTCTTGCTGGTATTTGCTCTGTCATATTACTGGTGTTAACTATTCCGTCTTGCTGGTGTTAACTCTACCGTTTTGCTGGTATTTGCTCTGTCCTATTGCTGGTGTTTGCTCTGTCCTATTGCTGGTGTTTGCTCTGTCATATTGCTGGTGGTTGGTCTGTCATCATGTTGGTGTTTGCTCTGTCATCATGTTGGTGTTTGCTCTGTCATATTGCTGGTGTTTGGCATATTACTGGTGTTAACTCTACTGTGTTGCTGGTGTTTGCTCTGTCCTATTGCTGGTGTTTGCTCTATACTATTGCTGGTGTTTGCCATATTACTGGTGTTAACTCTACTGTCGTGCTGTTGTTTGCTCTGTCATCTTGCTGGTGTTAGCTCTGTCATATTGATGGTGTTTGCTCTGTCCTATTGCTGGTGTTTGCCATATTACTGGTGTTAACTCAACTGTCTTGCTGTTGTTTGCTCTGTCATCTTGCTGGTGTTTGCTCTGTCATATTGCTGGTGTTTGCTCTGTCCTATTGCTGGTGTTTGCTCTATTCTATTACTTGTGTTAACTCTTCCATCATGCTGATGTTTGCTCTGTCATCTTGCTGGTGTTTGCTCTGTCATCTTGCTGGTGGTTGCTCTATCCTATTACTTGTGTTAACTCTTCCATCATGCTGGTATTTGCTCTGTCATATTGCGGGTGGTTGCTCTATTCTATTACTTGTGATAACTCAACCATCTTGCTGGTGGTTGCTCTATCCTATTACTTGTGTTAACTCTACCGTCTTGCTGGTGTTTGCTCTGTCATATTGCTGGTGGTTGCTCTATTATATTACTTGTGTTAACTCTACCATCTTGCTGGTGGTTGCTTTGCCATATTACTGGTGTTAACTCTACCGTCTTGCTGGTGTTTGCTCTGTCATATTGCTGGTGCTTGCTCTGTCCTATTGCTGGTGTTATCTGTCATTTGTGGTGTTTGCTGTCTATTGCTGGTGTTTGCTCTGTATATTGCTGGTGTTTGCTCTGTCATTTGCTGGTGTTTGCTCTGTCATATTGCTGGTGTTTGCTCTGTCATTGCTGGTGTTTGCTCTGTCATATTGCTGGTGTTTGCTCTGTCATATTGCTGGTGTTTGCTCTGTCATATTGCTGGTGTTTGCTCTGTCATATTGCTGGTGTTTGCTCTGTCATATTGCTGGTGTTTGCTCTGTCTATTGCTGGTGTTTTGCTCTGTCATATTGCTGGTGTTTGCTCTGTCATATTGCTGGTGTTAGCTCTGTCTTTGCTGGTGTTTGCTCTGTCATATTGCTGGTGTTTGCTCTGTCCTATTGCTGGTGTTTGCTCTGTCTTATTGCTGGTGTTTGCTCTGTCATATTGTGGTGTTTGTTTACTGGTGTTAACTTCTGTCTTGCTGGTGTTTGCTCTGTCATCTTGCTGGTGTTTGCTCTGTCATTTGCTGGTGTTTGCTCTTTGTGGTGTTGTTTTGGTGTTTTTGTTGGTACTGGTGTTAACTCTACTGTTTGCTGGTGTTTGCTCTGTCTATTGCTGGTGTTTGCTCTTTATGGTGTTTGCCATATTACTGGTGTTAACTCTACTGTCTTGCTGTTGTTTGCTCTGTCATCTTGCTGGTGTTTGCTCTGTCATACTACTGGTGTTAGCTCTACCTTCTTGCTGGTGTTTGCCTGTCATATTACTGGTGTTAACTATTCCGTCTTGCTGGTGTTACTCTACCGTTTTGCTTGTATTTGCTCTTTCATATTGCTGGTGTTTGCTCTGTCCTATTGCTGTGTTTGCTCTGTCTATTGCTGGTGGTTGCTCTGTCATCATGTTGTGTTTGCTCTGTATTGCTGGTGTTTGCTCTGTCATATTGCTGGTGTTTGCTCTATTCTATTATTGTGTTAACTCTTCCATCTGTGTTTGTTGTTTTGGTGTTTTTTGTGGTGGTTGTTTTTTTTTGTTTTTTTGTGGTTTTGTTGTTTTGGGTTCTCTTTGTGTGTTGCTTTCTTTCTGGTGTTCTCTCTTTGCTGGTGTTTGTCTGTCATATTGCTGGTGTTTGCTCTATCATATTGCTGGTGTTTGCTCTGCCATATTGCTGGTGTTTGCTCTGCCATATTGCTGGTGTTTGCTCTGTCATATTGCTGGTGTTTGCTCTGTCATATTGCTGGTGTTTGCTCTGTCCTATTGCTGGTGTTTGTCTGTCATTTGTGGTGTTTGCTCTGTATATTGCTGGTGTTTGCTCTGTTGCTGGTTTTGCTCTGTCTTTCTGTCATATTGTTGGTGTTTGCTCTGTCATACTACTGGTGTTAGCTCTACCTTCTTGCTGGTATTTGCGCTGTCATATTACTGGTGTTAACTATTCCGTCTTGCTGGTGTTAACTCTACCGTTTTGCTTGTATTTGCTCTTTCATATTGCTGGTGTTTGCTCTGTCCTATTGCTAGTGTTTGCTCTGTCATATTGCTGGTGGTTGCTCTGTCATCATGTTGGTGTTTGCTCTGTCATCATGTTGGTGTTTGCTCTGTCATATTGCTGGTGTTTGGCATATTACTGGTGTTAACTCTACTGTCTTGCTGGTGTTTGCTCTGTCCTATTGCTGGTGTTTGCTCTATACTATTGCTGGTGTTTGCCATATTACTGGTGTTAACTCTACTGTCTTGCTGGTGTTTGCTTTGTCATCTTGCTGGTGTTAGCTTTGTCATATTGCTGGTGTTTGCTCTCTCCTATTGCTGTTGTTTGCCATATTAATGGTGTTAACACTACTGTCTTGCTGTTGTTTGCTCTGTCATCTTGCTGGTGTTTGCTCTGTCATATTGCTGGTGTTTGCTCTGTCCTATTGCTGGTGTTTGCCATATTAATGGTGTTAACTCTACTGTCTTGCTGTTGTTTGCTCTGTCATATTGCTGGTGTTTGCTCTGTCATCTTGCTGGTGTTTACTCTGTCCTATTGCTGGTGTTTGCTCTGTCATATTGCTGGTGTTTGCTCTATTATATTACTTGTGTTAACTCGTCCATCATGCTGGTGTTAGCTCTGTCTTATTGCTGGTGGCTGCTCTATTCTATTACTTGTGTTAACTCTTCCATCATGCTGGTATTTGCTCTGTCATATTGCTGGTGTTTGCTCTATTCTATTACTTGTGTTAACTCTTCCATCATGCTGATGTTTGCTCTGTCATCTTGCTGGTGTTTGCTCTGTCATCTTGCTGGTGGTTGCTCTATCCTATTACTTGTGTTAACTCTTCCATCATGCTGGTATTTGCTCTGTCATATTGCGGGTGGTTGCTATGACATATTGCTGGTGTTTGCTCTGTCATATTGCTGGTGTTTGCTCTGTCATATTGCTGGTGTTTGCTCTGTCATCTTGCTGGTGTTTGCTCTGTCATATTGCTGGTGTTTGCTCTGTCATATTGCTGGTGTTTGCTCTGTCATATTGCTTGTGTTTGCTCTGTCATATTGCTGGTGTTTGCCCTGTCATATTGCTGGTGTTTGCTCTGTCATATTGCTGGTGTTTGCTCTGTCATATTGCTGGTATTTGCTCTGTCATATTGCTGGTGTTTGCTCTGTCATACTACTGGTGTTAGCTCTACCTTCTTGCTGGTATTTGCTCTGTCATATTACTGGTGTTAACTATTCCGTCTTGCTGGTGTTAACTCTACCGTTTTGCTGGTATTTGCACTTTCATATTGCTGGTGTTTGCTCTGTCCTATTGCTGGTGTTTGCTCTGTCCTATTGCTGGTGTTTGCTCTGTCATATTGCTGGTGGTTGGTCTGTCATCATGTTGGTGTTTGCTCTGTCATCATGTTGGTGTTTGCTCTGTCATATTGCTGGTGTTTGGCATATTACTGGTGTTAACTCTACTGTGTTGCTGGTGTTTGCTCTGTCCTATTGCTGGTGTTTGCTCTATACTATTGCTGGTGTTTGCCATATTACTGGTGTTAACTCTACTGTCGTGCTGTTGTTTGCTCTGTCATCTTGCTGGTGTTAGCTCTGTCATATTGATGGTGTTTGCTCTGTCTATTGCTGGTGTTTGGCATATTACTGGTGTTAACTCTACTGTGTTGCTGGTGTTTGCTCTGTCCTATTGCTGGTGTTTGCTCTATACTATTGCTGGTGTTTGCCATATTACTGGTGTTAACTCTACTGTCGTGCTGTTGTTTGCTCTGTCATCTTGCTGGTGTTAGCTCTGTCATATTGATGGTGTTTGCTCTGTCCTATTGCTGGTGTTTGCCATATTACTGGTGTTAACTCAACTGTCTTGCTGTTGTTTGCTCTGTCATCTTGCTGGTGTTTGCTCTGTCATATTGCTGGTGTTTGCTCTGTCCTATTGCTGGTGTTTGCTCTATTCTATTACTTGTGTTAACTCTTCCATCATGCTGATGTTTGCTCTGTCATCTTGCTGGTGTTTGCTCTGTCATATTGCTGGTGGTTGCTCTATTATATTACTTGTGTTAACTCGTCCATCATGCTGGTGTTAGCTCTGTCTTATTGCTTGTGGCTGCTCTATTCTATTGCTTGTGTTAATTCTTCCATCATGCTGGTATTTGCTCTGTCATATTGCTGGTGTTTGCTCTATTCTATTACTTGTGTTAACTCTTCCATCATGCTGGTGTTTGCTCTGTCATCTTGCTGGTGTTTGCTCTGTCATTTTGCTGGTGGTTGCTCTATCCTATTACTTGTGTTAACTCTTCCATCATGCTGGTATTTGCTCTGTCATATTGCGGGTGGTTGCTCTATTCTATTACTTGTGATAACTCTACCATCTTGCTGGTGGTTGCTCTATCCTATTACTTGTGTTAACTCTACCGTCTTGCTGGTGTTTGCTCTGTCATATTGCTGGTGGTTGCTCTATTCTATTACTTGTGTTAACTCTACCATCTTGCTGGTGGTTGCTTTGCCATATTACTGGTGCTAACTCTACCGTCTTGCTGGTGTTTGCTCTGTCATATTGCTGGTGTTTGCTCTGTCATATTGCTGGTGTTTGCTCTGTCATATTGCTGGTGTTTGCTCTGTCATATTGCTGGTGTTTGCACTGTCATACTACTGGTGTTAGCTCTACCGTCTTGCTGGTATTTGCTCTGTCATATTACTGGTGTTAACTATTCCGTCTTGCTGGTGTTAACTCTACCGTTTTGCTAGTATATGCTCATTCATATTGCTGGTGTTTGCTCTACCGTCTTGCTGGTGTTTGCTCTGTCATATTGCTGGTGTTTGCTCTGTCATCTTGCTGGTGGTTGTTCTATCCTATTACTTGTGTTAACTCTTCCATCATGCTGGTATTTGCTCTGTCATATTGCTGGTGGTTGCTCTATTCTATTACTTGTGATAACTCTACCATCTTGCTGGTGGTTGCTCTATCCTATTACTTGTGTTAACTCTTCCATCATGCTGGTATTTGCTCTGTCATATTGCTGGTGTTTGCTCTGTCCTATTGCTGGTGTTTGCTCTGTCCTATTGCTGGTGTTTGCTTTGTCATATTGCTGGTGTTTGCTTTGTCATATTGCTGGTGTTTGCTCTGTCATATTGCTGGTGTTTGCTCTGTCATATTGCTGGTGTTTGCTCTGTCATCTTGCTGGTGTTTGCTCTGTCATATTACTGGTGTTTGCTCTGTCATCTTGCTGGTGTTTGCTCTGTCATATTGCTGGTGTTTGCTCTGTCATATTGCTGGTGTTTGCTCTGTCATATTGCTGGTGTTTGCTCTGTCATATTGCTGGTGTTTGCTCTGTCATATTGCTGGTGTTTGCTCTGTCATATTGCTGGTGTTTGCTCTGTCATATTGCTGGTGTTTGCTCTGTCATCTTGCTGGTGTTTGCTCTGTCATATTGCTGGTGTTTGCTCTGTCATACTACTGGTGTTAGCTCTACCTTCTTGCTGGTATTTGCTCTGTCATATTACTGGTGTTAACTATTCCGTCTTGCTGGTGTTAACTCTACCGTTGTTCTGGTATTTGCTCATTCATATTGCTGGTGTTTGCTCTACCGTCTTGCTGGTGTTTGCTCTGTCATATTGCTGGAGTTTGCTCTGTCATCTTGCTGGTGGATGCTCTATCCTATTACTTGTGTTAACTCTTCCATCATGCTGGTATTTGCTCTGTCATATTGCTAGTGGTTGCTCTATTCTATTACTTGTGATAACTCTACCATCTTGCTGGTGGTTGCTCTATCCTATTACGTGTGTTAACTCTTCCATCATGCTGGTATTTGCTCTGTCATATTGCTGATGTTTGCTCTGTCATATTGCTGGTGTTTGCTCTGTCATATTGCTGGTGTTTGCTCTGTCCTATTGCTGGTGTTTGTTTTGTCATATTGCGGGTGTTTGCTCTGTCATATTGCTGGTGTTTGCTCTGTCATATTGCTGGTGTTTGCTCTGTCATATTGCTGGTGTTTGCTCTGTCATATTGCTGGTGTTTGCTCTGTCATATTGCTGGTGTTTGCTCTGTCATCTTGCTGGTGTTTGCTCTGTCATATTGCTGGTGTTTGCTCTGTCATATTGCTGGTATTTTCTCTTTCATATTGCTGGTGTTTGCTCTGTCCTATTGCTGGTGTTTGCTCTGTCATATTGCTGGTGTTTGCTCTGTCATATTGCTGGTGTTTGCTCTGTCATATTGCTGGTGTTTGCTCTGTCATATTGCTGGTGTTTGCTCTGTCATACTACTGGTGTTAGCTCTACCTTCTTGCTGGTATTTGCTCTGTCATATTACTGGTGTTAACTATTCCGTCTTGCTGGTGTTAACTCTACCGTTGTTCTGGTATTTGCTCATTCATATTGCTGGTGTTTGCTCTACCGTCTTGCTGGTGTTTGCTCTGTCATATTGCTGGTGTTTGCTCTGTCATCTTGCTGGTGGTTGCTCTATCCTATTACTTGTGTTAACTCTTCCATCATGCTGGTATTTGCTCTGTCATATTGCTAGTGGTTGCTCTATTCTATTACTTGTGATAACTCTACCATCTTGCTGGTGGTTGCTCTATCCTATTACTTGTGTTAACTCTTCCATCATGCTGGTATTTGCTCTGTCATATTGCTGGTGTTTGCTCTGTCATATTGCTGGTGTTTGCTCTGTCATATTGCTGGTGTTTGCTCTGTCCTATTGCTGGTGTTTGCTTTGTCATATTTATTGCTGGTGTTTGCTCTGTCATATTGCTGGTGTTTGCTCTGTCATATTGCTGGTGTTTGCTCTGTCATCTTGCTGGTGTTTGCTCTGTCATATTGCTGGTGTTTGCTCTGTCATATTGCTGGTGTTTGCTCTGTCATATTGCTGGTGTTTGCTCTGTCATATTGCTGGTGTTTGCTCTGTCATATTGCTGGTGTTTGCTCTGTCATATTGCTGGTGTTTGCTCTGTCATATTGCTGGTGTTTGCTCTGTCATATTGCTGGTGTTTGCTCTGTCATATTGCTGGTGTTTGCTCTGTCATCTTGCTGGTGTTTGCTCTGTCATATAGCTGGTGTTTGCTCTGTCATATTGCTGGTGTTTGTTCTGTCATATTGCTGGTGTTTGCTCTGTCATATTGCTGGTGTTTGCTCTGTCATATTGCTGGTGTTTGCTCTGTCATATTGCTGGTGTTTGCTCTGTCATACTACTGGTGTTAGCTCTACCTTCTTGCTGGTATTTGCTCTGCCTATTACTGGTGTTAACTATTCCGTCTTGCTGGTGTTAACTCTACCGTTGTTCTGGTATTTGCTCTTCATATTGCTGTGTTTGCTCTACCATCTTGCTGGTGTTGCTCATCCTATTACTTGTGTTAACTCTTCCATCATGCTGGTATTTGCTCTGTCATATTGCTGGTGTTTGCTCTGTCATATTGCTGGTGTTTGCTCTGTCATATTGCTGGTGTTTGCTCTGTCCTATTGCTGGTGTTTGCTTTGTCATATTGCTGGTGTTTGCTCTGTCATATTGCTGGTGTTTGCTCTGTCATATTGCTGGTGTTTGCTCTGTCATATTGCTGGTGTTTGCTCTGTCATATTGCTGGTGTTTGCTCTGTCAGATTGCTGGTGTTTGCCCTTACATATTGCTGGTGTTTGCTCTGTCATACTACTGGTGTTAGCTCTACCTTCTTGCTGGTATTTGCTCTGTCATATTACTGGTGTTAACTATTCCGTCTTGCTGGTGTTAACTCTACCGTTTTGCTGGTATTTGTTCTTTCATATTGCTGGTGTTTGCTCTACCGTCTTGCTGGTGTTTGCTCTGTCATATTGCTGGTGTTTGCTCTGTCATCTTGCTGGTGTTTGCTCTGTCATATTGCTGGTGTTTGCTCTGTCATATTGCTGGTGTTTGCTCTGTCATAATGCTGGTGTTTGCTCTGTCCTATTGCTGGTGTTTGCTTTGTCATATTGCTGGTGTTTGCTCTGTCATATTGCGGGTGTTTGCTCTGTCATATTGCTGGTGTTTGCTCTGTCATATTGCTGGTGGTTGCTCTGTCAGATTGCTGGTGTTTGCTCTTACATATTGCTGGTGTTTGCTCTGTCTTACTACTGGTGTTAGCTCTACCTTCTTGCTGGTATTTGCTCTGTCATATTACTGGTGTTAACTATTCCGTCTTGCTGGTGTTAACTCTACCGTTTTGTTGGTATTTGTTCTTTCATATTGCTGGTGTTTGCTCTACCGTCTTGCTGGTGTTTGCTCTGTCATATTGCTGGTGTTTGCTCTGTCATCTTGCTGGTGTTTGCTCTGTCATATTGCTGGTGTTTGCTCTGTCATATTGCTGGTGTTTGCTCTGTCATATTGCTGGTGTTTGCTCTGTCATATTGCTGGTGTTTGCTCTGTCATATTGCTGGTGTTTGCTCTGTCATACTACTGGTGTTAGCTCTACCTTCTTGCTGGTATTTGCTCTGTCATATTACTGGTGTTAACTATTCCGTCTTGCTGGTGTTAACTCTACCGTTGTTCTGGTATTTGCTCATTCATATTGCTGGTGTTTGCTCTACCGTCTTGCTGGTGTTTGCTCTGTCATATTGCTGGTGTTTGCTCTGTCATCTTGCTGGTGGTTGCTCTATCCTATTACTTGTGTTAACTCTTCCATCATGCTGGTATTTGCTCTGTCATATTGCTAGTGGTTGCTCTATTCTATTACTTGTGATAACTCTACCATCTTGCTGGTGGTTGCTCTATCCTATTACTTGTGTTAACTCTTCCATCATGCTGGTATTTGCTCTGTCATATTGCTGGTGTTTGCTCTGTCATATTGCTGGTGTTTGCTCTGTCATATTGCTGGTGTTTGCTCTGTCCTATTGCTGGTGTTTGCTTTGTCATATTGCTGGTGTTTGCTCTGTCATATTGCTGGTGTTTGCTCTGTCATATTGCTGGTGTTTGCTCTGTCATATTGCTGGTGTTTGCTCTGTCATATTGCTGGTGTTTGCTCTGTCATATTGCTGGTGTTTGCTCTGTCATATTGCTGGTGTTTGCTCTGTCATATTGCTGGTGTTTGCTCTGTCATATTGCTGGTGTTTGCTCTGTCATATTGCTGGTGTTTGCTCTGTCATATTGCTGGTGTTTGCTCTGTCATATTGCTGGTGTTTGCTCTGTCCTATTGCTGGTGTTTGCTCTGTCATATTGCTGGTGTTTGCTCTGTCATATTGCTGGTGTTTGCTCTGTCATATTGCTGGTGTTTGCTCTGTCATATTGCTGGTGTTTGCTCTGTCATACTACTGGTGTTAGCTCTACCTTCTTGCTGGTATTTGCTCTGTCATATTACTGGTGTTAACTATTCCGTCTTGCTGGTGTTAACTCTACCGTTGTTCTGGTATTTGCTCATTCATATTGCTGGTGTTTGCTCTACCATCTTGCTGGTGGTTGCTCTATCCTATTACTTGTGTTAACTCTTCCTCATGCTGGTATTTGCTCTGTCATATTGCTGGTGTTTGCTCTGTCATATTGCTGGTGTTTGCTCTGTCATATTGCTGGTGTTTGCTCTGTCATATTGCTGGTGTTTGCTTTGTCATATTGCTGGTGTTTGCTCTGTCATATTGCTGGTGTTTGCTCTGTCATATTGCTGGTGGTTGCTCTATTCTATTACTGGTGATAACTCTATCATCTTGCTGGTGGTTGCTCTATCCTATTACTTGTGTTAACTCTTCCATCATGCTGGTATTTGCTCTGTCATATTGCTGGTGTTTGCTCTGTCATATTGCTGGTGTTTGCTCTGTCATATTGCTGGTGTTTGCTCTGTCCTATTGCTGGTGTTTGCTCTGTCATATTGCTGGTGTTTGCTCTGTCATATTGCTGGTGTTTGCTCTGTCATATTGCTGGTGTTTGCTCTGTCATATTGCTGGTGTTTGCTCTGTCATATTGCTGGTGTTTGCTCTGTCATATTGCTGGTGTTTGCTCTGTCCTATTGCTGGTGTTTGCTCTGTCATATTGCTGGTGTTTGCTCTGTCATATTGCTGGTGTTTGCTCTGTCATACTACTGGTGTTAGCTCTACCTTCTTGCTGGTATTTGCTCTGTCATATTACTGGTGTTAACTATTCCGTCTTGCTGGTGTTAACTCTACCGTTGTTCTGGTATTTGCTCATTCATATTGCTGGTGTTTGCTCTACCATCTTGCTGGTGGTTGCTCTATCCTATTACTTGTGTTAACTCTTCCATCATGCTGGTATTTGCTCTGTCATATTGCTGGTGTTTGCTCTGTCATATTGCTGGTGTTTGCTCTGTCATATTGCTGGTGTTTGCTCTGTCCTATTGCTGGTGTTTGCTTTGTCATATTGCTGGTGTTTGCTCTGTCATATTGCTGGTGTTTGCTCTGTCATCTTGCTGGTGGTTGCTCTGTCATATTGCTGGTGTTTGCTCTGTCATATTGCTGGTGTTTGCTCTGTCATATTGCTGGTGTTTGCTCTGTCATCTTGCTGGTGTTTGCTCTGTCATATAGCTGGTGTTTGCTCTGTCATATTGCTGGTGTTTGTTCTGTCATATTGCTGGTGTTTGCTCTGTCATATTGCTGGTGTTTGCTCTGTCATATTGCTGGTGTTTGCTCTTACATATTGCTGGTGTTTGCTCTGTCATACTACTGGTGTTAGCTCTACCTTCTTGCTGGTATTTGCTCTGTCATATTACTGGTGTTAACTATTCCGTCTTGCTGGTGTTAACTCTACCGTTTTGCTGGTATTTGTTCTTTCATATTGCTGGTGTTTGCTCTACCGTCTTGCTGGTGTTTGCTCTGTCATATTGCTGGTGTTTGCTCTGTCATCTTGCTGGTGTTTGCTCTGTCATATTGCTGGTGTTTGCTCTGTCATATTGCTGGTGTTTGCTCTGTCATATTGCTGGTGTTTGCTCTGTCATATTGCTGGTGTTTGCTCTGTCATATTGCTGGTGTTTGCTCTGTCATATTGCTGGTGTTTGCTCTGTCATATTGCTGGTGTTTGCTCTGTCATACTACTGGTGTTAGCTCTACCTTCCTGCTGGTATTTGCTCTGTCATATTACTGGTGTTAACTATTCCGTCTTGCTGGTGTTAACTCTACCGTTTTGCTGGTATTTGTTCTTTCATATTGCTGGTGTTTGCTCTACCGTCTTGCTGGTGTTTGCTCTGTCATATTGCTGGTGTTTGCTCTGTCATCTTGCTGGTGTTTGCTCTGTCATATTGCTGGTGATTGCTCTGTCATATTGCTGGTATTTGCTCTGTCATATTGCTGGTGTTTGCTCTGTCATATTGCTGGTGTTTGCTCTGTCATACTACTGGTGTTAGCTCTACCTTCTTGCTGGTATTTGCTCTGTCATATTACTGGTGTTAACTATTCCGTCTTGCTGGTGTTAACTCTACCGTTGTTCTGGTATTTGCTCATTCATATTGCTGGTGTTTGCTCTACCGTCTTGCTGGTGTTTGCTCTGTCATATTGCTGGTGGTTGCTCTATCCTACTACTTGTGTTAACTCTTCCATCATGCTGGTATTTGCTCTGTCATATTGCTGGTGTTTGCTCTGTCATATTGCTGGTGTTTGCTCTGTCATATTGCTGGTGTTTGCTCTGTCCTATTGCTGGTGTTTGCTTTGTCATATTGCTGGTGTTTGCTATGTCATATTGCTAGTGTTTGCTCTGTCATATTGCTGGTGTTTGCTCTGTCATCTTGCTGGTTGTTGCTCTGTCATATTGCTGGTGTTTGCTCTGTCATATTGCTGGTGTTTGCTCTGTCATATTGCTGGTGTTTGCTCTGTCATATTGCTGGTGTTTGCTCTGTCATATTGCTGGTGTTTGCTCTGTCATATTGCTGGTGTTTGCTCTGTCATATTGCTGGTGTTTGCTCTGTCATATTGCTGGTGTTTGCTCTGTCATATTGCTGGTGTTTGCTCTGTCATACTACTGGTGTTAGCTCTACCTCTTGCTGGTATTTGCTCTGTCATATTACTGGTGTTAACTATTCCGTCTTGCTGGTGTTAACTCTACCGTTGTTCTGGTGTTTGCTCTTTCATATTGCTGGTGTTTGCTCTATCGTATTGCTGGTGTTTGCTCTGTCATATTGCTGGTGTTTGCTCTGTCATATTGCTGGTGTTTGCTCTGTCATATTGCTGGTGTTTGCTCTGTCATCTTGCTGGTGTTTGCTCTGTCATATAGCTGGTGTTTGCTCTGTCATATTGCTGGTGTTTGTTCTGTCATATTGCTGGTGTTTGCTCTGTCATATTGCTGGTGTTTGCTCTGTCATCTTGCTGGTGTTTGCTCTGTCATATAGCTGGTGTTTGCTCTGTCATATTGCTGGTGTTTGTTCTGTCATATTGCTGGTGTTTGCTCTGTTATATTGCTGGTGTTTGCTCTGTCAGATTGCTGGTGTTTGCTCTTACATATTGCTGGTGTTTGCTCTGTCATACTACTGGTGTTAGCTCTACCTTCTTGCTGGTATTTGCTCTGTCATATTACTGGTGTTAACTATTCCGTCTTGCTGGTGTTAACTCTACCGTTTTGCTGGTATTTGTTCTTTCATATTGCTGGTGTTTGCTCTACCGTCTTGCTGGTGTTTGCTCTGTCATATTGCTGGTGTTTGCTCTGTCATCTTGCTGGTGTTTGCTCTGTCATATTGCTGGTGATTGCTCTGTCATATTGCTGGTATTTGCTCTGTCATATTGCTGGTGTTTGCTCTGTCATTTTGCTGGTGTTTGCTCTGTCATACTACTGGTGTTAGTTCTACCTTCTTGCTGGTATTTGCTCTGTCATATTACTGGTGTTAACTATTCCGTCTTGCTGGTGTTAACTCTACCGTTGTTCTGGTATTTGCTCATTCATATTGCTGGTGTTTGCTTTACCGTCTTGCTGGTGTTTGCTCTGTCATATTGCTGGTGGTTGCTCTATCCTACTACTTGTGTTAACTCTTCCATCATGCTGGTATTTGCTCTGTCATATTGCTGGTGTTTGCTCTGTCATATTGCTGGTGTTTGCTCTGTCATATTGCTGGTGTTTGCTCTGTCCTATTGCTGGTGTTTGCTTTGTCATATTGCTGGTGTTTGCTATGTCATATTGCTAGTGTTTGCTCTGTCATATTGCTGGTGTTTGCTCTGTCATCTTGCTGGTTGTTGTTCTGTCATATTGCTGGTGTTTGCTCTGTCATATTGCTGGTGTTTGCTTTGTCATATTGCTGGTGTTTGCTCTGTCATCTTGCTGGTGTTTGCTCTGTCATATTGCTGGTGTTTGCTCTGTCATATTGCTGGTGTTTGCTCTGTCATATTGCTGGTGTTTGCTCTGTCATATTGCTGGTGTTTGCTCTG